>PVKU01007375.1:0-88534 GCA_004027475.1 Anoura caudifer
TTTCCTTAAAGCAGGCCCTTTAGCATCTCTTGCAGCACTGGTTTGGTAGAGGTGTATTCTTTGAGACTTCTTTTGTCTGGAAAGCTCTTTATTTGGCCTTCTATCTTGATTGAAAGGCTTGCTGGGTAAAGTAGTCTTGGTTGCAGGCCTTTGGTTCTCATTACTTGGAATATTTCTTGCCATTCTCTTCTGGCTTGGATTGTTTCCATTGAGAAGTGAGCTGCTAACCTAATTGGGGCTCCCTTGTATGTTACTTCCTTTTTCTCCCTTGCTGCCTTTAAGATTCTCTCTTTGTCTTGGAATTTTGCCATTTTAATTATGATGTGTCTTGAAGTGGGCCTCTTTGGGTTCCTCTAGATTGGGACTCTGTGTTTCCTGGATTTGTGTGACATTTTCTCTCATCAGATTGGGGAAGTTTTCCATCATTACTTTTTCAAATAGGTTTTCTATACCTTGCTCTTCTTCTTCTCCTTCTGGTATCCCTATTATATGGATATTATTACATTTCATATTTTCTTGCATTTCTCTTAATCCCTATTCATTCTTTCTGAGCCTCTTTTCATTTTCTTGCTCTTTCCGGATGTTTTTTCCTACTTGGTCCTCCAACTCACTAATCTGATCTTCTGCTTCATCGATTCTGCTTTTTCTTTCCTTCCATTGTGTTCTTCAGTGCAAAAATTGTATTCTTCATTTCATCTTGGCCCTTGTTGATAGTTTCTATTTCCTTTTTCATGTTCATACAGTTTGCAGTGAGTTCATTGTAGCTTCCCTGTAGTTTCTGGCAGCTCATCAAGAGCTCATGGATGTTCCTGACAACTGTTGTTTTGAACTCAAAATCTGGCAGTTGAATTGCCTCCATTTCATTTAGCATTCTTTCTGGGGCTTCCTCCTTTTCTTTCATTTGGGGATTGTTTCTTTGTGTTCCCATTGTTTGTGAGGCTCTTCTTGTTAGCCTCAGTTTCTTAAATTGATTTGTTCTGGTTCCCTTTGTTTATGGTGTGAACTTCTGTGGTAGAATGCCTGTGAGACTCATTGGTGCTGTCTCCCTTGGGTATCCTGGTGTTCATGGCTTCCAGTGTCTCAGCTGTTGAAATGCCCCCTCTTTGGGACCAACTCTGTTTTTTTCACAGTTCCAGGTTTTTTGTTGTTGTTGTTGTTGTTTTTGTCTCACTCATGGGTATTTAAAAAGAGAAAAGAGGGACAAAAAATGAAAAGAGAAGAAAGAGGACAAGAAAGAAAAAGAAAAGAAAAAAGAAGAAGGAATAAGAGATAAAATTGGAAAGAAAGGAAGAAGGAATAAAACAAGAAAGAAGTAACGAGAAGCAAAAGGAGTTGAGGGGTAAGAAAAAGATAAAAATAATGAAAAAATAATAGAAAAAAATAAAATTAAAACAAAAACAAAAACAAAAAGCCAACAACTATTGCTGTTTTCAGTCTTGCCAAGCCAGTTTTTCTGGTCTTGCTGGCTGCAGGGGCCGAGGGGTGACAGTATCACTTTTCTCCCTGTTCAGCACTTAGTTATCTTTGCGCTACTCTCCTCAGGGCTAGCCCAGGGCCTCTCCACCCAGGGCCTCAGTTGTCTGTTCTGAGGAAGCCTGTGCCTACCCCATTCACACTCGGGTGCCTATGATATCACAGCTACCTGCGGTCATGCCCCAGTGCCCATCCTTGAGCAGTTGTCCCCAATGGCGTGTGGACAGTCATGTGAGCTCAGGCGTGCAGCCATTCAGATAGCACCGGGTGCCCACAGTCATGCAAGCTCAGGCGTGCAGCTGTCCTGAAGGCACTGGGCGCTGACAGTCGTGAGAGCTCCAGCGTGCAGTCCTCCCCAGGCTATGCATGGGTGTTCACACCCCCAGCTTGTCTGCCACTGAGACCCCAACTCCTCTCTGTGAGATTTCAAGCAACCAGGTTTATCCCAGTGCAGCTAAAACCTTGTTTCGTTGGGGAGGGAGCGGTTGACCCCGCTCCTTCCCTAATCTTGTGGTGAGCCTGGTGAGCCCCGGCCTGGGGCCTCAGTCCCTGCCCTGGTATCCATGCTGCCCCTTGGCTCTTATTGTTCTGAAGTACTCTCCTTACCATCTGGTTTTTCAGTGTCCGCTACAATTTTCGATCTCCTGTTTTCAAATATGCTATGTTTCTGATGGCTATTTGCTCTGTTGCACCGTAAATCAACCAGGTTTTTCTCTCAGGTGCAGGGGAAAATGGAATGTGCTCCCTCCTACCGTGCAGCCATCTTCCTCTCCCTAATATTTATTCTTAATAAAAAATGAAATAAATGTAGTTTTTTAAGACTTAGAGGAAAACCTCATTAATTTAATCTGACTTCATTAATCTTTAAACTTCAGGAATCTGACAGTCATGTGATACAGGGCAACACAACAATATAATGGACTAGAAAGAGAGTCAATGCTCCACTCACCTCTTTACTTTGGGTTTTAGTCAATATAATGAGAGGGGAAAATTATATGATGACAGCTAATCTCAATCATAATTGCTCCTACAAAGATTCTCTTTGTCTGTTACATGTCTCTTATTTTAATAATTTCATAAGTACATTGTTCTAAACAGTTTTATTTCTAATTTCTTGTTCAAATGTGTTAAATTAGCTGTTAAAAACTATTGGTGTTCCCTTTTGTCAGCCAGCAACTGTGTCTTGGTTGAAGGCCTGCCAGGACACACTTGGCCCACACACAGAGGGCCAGAATTGATACCCCCTGAAGGAAATTCCTGAACCAATGACTGGGGAGAGAGAGTTAACAAATGCCACAACTTCCCTCCACCCCAATCTTTAGCTG
The DNA here is from genome assembly GCA_004027475.1 of Anoura caudifer. Taxonomy (NCBI): domain Eukaryota; kingdom Metazoa; phylum Chordata; class Mammalia; order Chiroptera; family Phyllostomidae; genus Anoura; species Anoura caudifer. Next base: position 2,799 of record PVKU01007375.1, read on the forward strand.
GGATAATTTCATTGCATGTGTTTTGCACTTTTTTCCCCAGCATTTTCCTAGGCTTATGAGGCAGTCACCCACTCTTAGTGGCTGACTTGTTATTGCATCTTACATTGGCTACCTTTTCTTCCATGTATCAGTTATTCCCTCTCCAAGCCATGTTCCTTGCTCTTCCCAATAACCTGCTTCCACTGGAACCCTTGACACAGAGTCTGTGTCTGGAGATCACAAGCAATGCATATTATGCATAGGCATAAATAGCAATAATCATAAATATTTAAATGCTTTTTATTTGCCTTTTTTGTTGTTGTTTTTGTTGGCAGAGTCTACAACTTATTTTCAAAATGTTGAAAACTGGTGGATTCAAATAAAAGTCATTCGGGGGGTTGTATTCCATTGTGATAGTTTTATGTATCTTAAGTTTCATATTTTTCAAGATAAAAAGTTGGATAACATGCTGGATAACTTGTGGATTAAAGATGGTATCATCAAGCTGGCATTTCTCCTTTCTCTTCACAGAAGGTCTCTAAGAGCAACAAGGAGAACAGCACAAATTCCTTTGAAATTCCACTTTCAATGGTGAAATGGAGAGATAAACAAAATTCAATACCACAAAACAGGTTGAAGTACCCCCCTAACAAAAGAAGGAGGATAAAAGAAACAGGAAAAACAAATGGCAGATGAAGGACATCACCAGAAAAATAGTACCACAGAATAGAGGAAAATTAGAACTAAATATTTTGCCACACATTATAAAACTTAATAATGCACTTCTCTGAATGAAAAACACAAGCATAAAAGAGCTTAGTGAAGAGTGAGATTGAAAAAAGTGTGTGGGAAAAAAGCCATTGATAGACATGAAGATAAAATTGGAAAGAACCAAGAGTGAATAGGACACTAATGAAAAGATAGTAAAATTTTTTTAAAGGTGGAAAAATGAGCAAAATGGATATAAAAAATGTTTTAAATGTTAGAGAAAATGGTAGTAAATAGGCAAAGAAACTCTACAAAATTAAAACTCCTGAAGAACCAATCCAAACTAATAGAACAAAACAAATATTTTAAATACAGATTTTTAAATATAATTTAAAGAATAATTTTCAGAATGACACTTCTCCAGACTTTTATATATAGAATTTAATATATATTTAGTCTTGACAGAAATTGTAAATAACCCCACAATGAATATAGGAGTGCATGTATTCTTTCAAATTAGTGTTTTGGGTGTCTTTGGATATATTCCCACAAATAGAATTGCTGGATCATAAGGCAGATCCATTTTTAATTTTTTGAGGTAACTTAGTACTGTTTTCCACATTGGCTGCACCAGTTCCCACCAACAGTGCGAGTGTTCCCTTTCTCCACTTCCTCACCAGTGCTTGTTGTTTGTTGATTTATTGATGATAGATAGCCATTCTAATGGGTGTGAGATGGTATTTCATTATAGTTTGAACTTGCATTTCCCTGATGATTAGTTACATTGACCATCTTTTCATATGTCTATTGGCCATCTGTATGTCCTATTTGGAGAAGTGTCTATTCAGGTCCTTTGCTGATTTTTTTCATCGAATTGTGTGTTCTGAGGTGGGTCTCTTTTAGACAGTATATGTATGTATCATGTTTTCTCATCCATTCAGCTACCCTATGTCTTTTCATTGGAGTATTTAATCCATTTACATTTAAGGTTTTTATAAATAGGCATTTATTTATTGCCATTTTTTTCTTTAGACCTGTGTTCCTTTCTCTCTATATTTCTTCTTCTTGTTAAAGCAGTGTCTTTAACATTTCTTGCAATACTGGTTTGGTAGTAATGAACTCTTCAGCCATTTTTGTCTGGGAAGCTCTTTATTTTGCCTTTAATTTTAAATGATAGCCTTGCTGGGTAGAGTCGTCTTGGTTGCATGTCCTTGTTTGTTTGTTTGTTTGTTTGTTTAATTGTTGTTCAAGTACAGTTTTCTGCCTTTTACCACCATCTCAGCCCTCCCCACCTCCCTCCCATTTCCACCCCCCCGCCCTTGTTATTGTCCATGTGTCCTTTATACTTGTTCCTGCAAACCCTTCACCTTTTCCCCTGAAAGTCCCTCCCCTCTCCTGTGGAGGGACTCCCGTTCTCAATTTCAGTGTGTTTGGTTATATTTTGCTTGTTCGTTTGTTTTTTTGATTAGATTCCTGTTAAAGGTGAGATCACATGTTTTATTTATTACTTTGAATACTTTGTGCCAATCCTTTCTGGCCTGATGTATTTCTGTTCAAAACCAGCTGACAGCCTTATGGTAACTCCATTGTAGGAACTGTCTCTCTTGTGCTGCTTTTAAGATGCTCTCTTTGTCTTTAACCTTTGCCATTTTAATTATGATGTGTCCTGGTGTGGGTCTCTTTGGATTCCTCTCTGTGCATCCTAGACTTGTGTGAGTCTTTACTTCACCAAGTTAGGGAAGTTTTTTGCCATTATTTCTTCAAGCAGATTCTCTATCCCTTGCTCACTCTCTTCTCCTTCTGGTACCCCTGTGATGCAGATGTTGTTGCACAGCTGTTGTCCCAAAGATCCTTTAGACTCTCCTCATTTCTCCAAATTCTCTTTTTCTTCTCATGCTCTGTTTGGGTACTTATTCTATCTTGTCCTCTAATTTGCTGATTTGATCCTCTGCTTTCTCTATTCTGATATTATTTACTCCTAATGTATTCTTCATTTCTGACTGGTTCTTCATGGTTTCTATGTTTGTTTGTTTTTTAATGCTTACTATCTCTTTGTTTAAGTTCTCACTGAAATAATTCATTCTTCCTTTAAGGTCCTTCAGCATCTTTAACCATTGTTTTAAACTCTGCATCTGGTATTTTTAAAGTATATTAAAAATATATTTTATTGATTATGTTATTACAGTTGTCCCATTTTTTCTCCCCTTTCTCCCCCTTGATCCTGTACCCCCCTTGCCTCCAGCATTCCTCTCACTTAGTTCATGACCTTGGGTCATACATATATGTTCCTTGGCTTCTCCATTTCCTATACTATTCTTAACCTCCCCCTGTCTATTTTGTACCTACCGATTATGTCTCTTATTCCCTGTACATTTCTCCCCATTCTCCCCCTCCCCCTCCCCACTGATATCCCTCCATGTGATCTCCATTTCTGTGATTCTGCTCCTATTCTAGTTGTTCACTTAGTTTGTTTTGTGTGTGTATGCATGTGTGTGTTTTGCAGGTTCAGTTGTTGATAGTTGTGAGTTTGTTGTCATTTTACTGTTCATATTTTTGATCATCTTCTTTTTCTTAGATAAGTCCCTTTAACATTCCATATAATAAGGGCTTGGTGATGATGAACTCCTTTAACTTGACCTTATCTGGGAAACACTTTATCTGCCCATCTATTCTAAATGATAGCTTTGCTGGATAGAGTAATCTTGGATGTAGGTCCTTGTCTTGAAAGTTTTCTCAGAGGGTCAAAAGCCTCTTCTCATTTCTTGAATTGTTGTTTCTTTATTCTGTTCCAGTTGAATGTTTATTTCTTTCTTTTATTCCAGATCATTGATTTGAGTCCTGGTTTCCTTCCTTTAATTGTTGGTTCCCATATATTTTTCTTTATTTCATTTTGTACAGCCTTTACCTCTTCCTTTATTTTGTGTTCATACTCAGTCATTTCTGTGAGCATCCTGATTACCAGTGTTTTGAACTCTGCACCTGATAGGTTGGCTAGTTGGCTCCTTATCACTTAGTTGTATTTTTCTGGAGTTTTCACCTGCTGTTTCATTTAGGCTATATTTCTTTGTCTGGGCACATCTGTTACATTGTAAGGGGTGGAGCCTTAGGTATTTGCCAGGGCAGGGCAACCCATTTTGTTATGTTGTGTCATTGTATGTGCGGGAGGCATTAGAGAGGAAACAATGCTGCTTGCTTGGCTCTTGCCCCATTTTCAGTTACTTATCCCAATGCCCACAAGTGAATTGCACCCTTCTAGTGCTGACTCCTGGGTGGGTAGGCTTGTGTAAATTCTATGAGCTCCTCCAGTGGACTCTCCCATGAGACGGGAAGTTTCTCCCACTGCCACAACCCTCACAGGCTTTTACAGCCAGATGCTTTGAAGCTTTCTTTTTCCATGTTGGAACCCTGGGTTGCACAGTCTGTCTTGCTCCCCAGTTGTTCATCCCAGTTTATCCGCATGTGAATGTGGGACCACCTGGTCTTCCAGGCACTGCCTTGCCATATGTGCATTTCACCTAACTGCCCATCTGGACCCCTCCTACCAGTCTGGATGAATGTTTCTTCTTTAACTTACTGGTTGTTGCGACTGCCATACAGTTCAATTTTCTGGCAGTTCTGGTTGTTTTTTTCTTTTTAAATTGGTTGTTATCCTTCTTTTGGTTGTGTGGGGAAGCAAAGCATGTCTACCTGTGCCTCCATCTTGGCTAGAAGCTGCATCTGGTATTTTTGTGCTTCCATTTCATCCATTTCATTTAATTCTTTTTCTGGGGATTTTTCTTGTTCTTTTGTTTGAGGCATTTTTCTTTGTTTCTGTGTGTTAGGTAGATCTGCTATGACTCCCAAATTTGTTATGATGGTTTTATGGCAAAGGTGTCTTGTTGGGCTCAGTGGCAGTCTCCCAGATCACCTAAGCACTGTGCTCCAGGTGTGTTTCTTCTGGGTTATGTGCCCCACCACCACCACAACCACTGTAGTTGAGGCTTGAATGTTGTTTGCCCTTTAATGGGTGGAGTTAACCATTCAGGCTAGGTGACTATAAGGGTAAAACTTGATCACTCTCTATGAGATGCTATGCAGGGGCTGCACCCTGAGGCATCCTCCTTTGAGTGTGCTGCATGTGTGGCTAGTTGGGTTGAGCTCTAGTGTGGTCTGAGGCCCACCACTGGTTGTGTTGGTTCTGGGTCCACTTGGGTGGAGTTCAGGTACAGGTCACTGTCAGACATTGTGCATAACCAGCCTTGTGCTATCTGTCTGTAGCTATCACACTATTCCCTGTTTGTGTCTGCCTCTACTGAACCTGATATGCATGTGAGGGGCCACTCTGTATAAAATAGTTGGCTTCTTCCAGCTTAGAGCTGGGGGCAGATCTGTAAAAGGATCAAGACTTTCTGTGTCCTGCCTCCACTTATCAGCTACTCCACCTTTCCCTGAGATTTCCTAGTCTTCCTCCAGAGCCTTCCAAAGAGAGACTATAGGATGAGCCCAGGCTAGCAAAGATAGGGCTGGTGGGTCCCATACTTGGGAATCATGCAGTCAGGCACTCAATGAGGGGAAACGCCCCTGCTTCAAAGCCAAAACTCTCAGTCTTTGCCAGAGTCTCCGACTCTAGTTCCCCCTAGTGGGGCTCGCTACAGGTTCAGGTTGGGTACAGCCAGCCATCCTCTCTGCAGGAGCAAGCTCAGCCACCCTGGGCTTAGGGGAAATAGATCAAAAGAGTCTCCCATTGGGGATGATGCAGGCCCAGGCTGCAGAAGGAGACTTAGCATTTCATTTCAGTCTAGACATTAGCCTCTGAGAACTCACACTCTGAATGTCCCAGCTCTTGCTCCCACAGAACTGAGCTCAGTGGGGCAGGGTACCTGGGGCTTGGCAGCGCAGATCCATTGTGTCCCCCATTGGGGGTGGTGCCTGCAAGCCTATAGGAAGGGAACAGGCACTTCTTCCCTTTCCTGGGGCAGTGTGGGCTGAGCTCACAGAGGAGATAGGAGCCTCCTCCCAACCATGATGTAGCCACATATCCCATCTCCTGCCTTTCTGTTACCTGGACTAAAACTTCCCCAAGTGACACTCTCCAAAAGTTCCAGCTCTGTGTGGCACTCTGGTCCCCCTGTGTGGCTGGACTCAGTAGGACAGGACTGGCCAAGTGATTCAACAGGTGTGAGTGGGGCTGCTGGCTATTTGCTCAAGGCGGGGGAGACCAGTCCCCTTTCCAAAGTCACACAGTTTAGTCACTGAGTCTCCTCCTAGAGCCTCCCAAGAAAATAAGTGCCCTAAAGGGCACTACTGGGTGCAGTCAATAGACCCCTTTACAGGACCCAAGCATGGCAGAGTGGCCTCTCCAGCAGTCAAGAACCAGGCAGTGCACTCACCAGGCTGGTACTGTAACAACAGGAGTGCTTGTCCCTGGGAAGGTGGTATCCGGATCTCCCAGGCAGGCTGAATCCCCACTGATTTTCTCCACCAGATGCTATATGGACTTTCCTTCCCATCTCCATTGCTCTGGGTTGGGCATGCCTGCTTTGTGTTGAGATCCCACACTCCTCGGGGGAGGGAGACTAAATCCCTCTTGGCATCTCAGCTGCCACACCTGGATTCAGGGAACTAGCTCTTTTTGTATCTCTGCCCTTCTTATCAGTCTCTATGTGGCTTCTTTTGTAAATCCTTGGTTATAATACTTCAGTTCAGCTAGACTTCAGTTGGTTATTCAGGTTGAGCGCTTTATAATTTAGCTGTAAATCTGGTTTGGGGATGGGAGCAGGTGAGTGTAAATTTTACTTACTCTGCAGCCATCTTGGAAATAATCACTGAATCTTGACTGCTGTTGTTCTTTCCACGGGTGAGGTTGATCCTTCACCTGGCTGACTGTGAGGATCAACCCCAACCACAGCATATGAGCTGCTCTGCAGGTGCTGACCACACAAAGTGGAATTTGCCTCTACAGGTCTGGTGCCTGCTGAGATTTTTCTGTGGATGTGCTGCTTATGAAACAAACTGGATCCTGCTCTGATGCTATCTGAAGCTCACCACTGGATGTGTTGGTTCTGGGGTTTAAGGAGGGATTCTGGTGCGGGTCAATGTCATATATTGCCTCTGACTGGCCCTGGGTAACCTATTTGGAGCTGCCAAGCAATCCATAGTTTGTGGCTGCCTCTGCTGGGCCTAGGTGTGCATAAGAAGGACCTATCTGCTCAATAAAGCCAGCTTCCACCAGCACCAAGCCTGGGGGAAGGTCAGCAAAAGGCTCAAGGCACCCTGAGATCTGCCTCCACCTACTAGCTGCCTGTTAGGCTCAGTCATTGAAGGAGCCTCTGGCAGTACTTGAGTTGCAGGTTCTCAGTGAGTCACCAGGTAGGGTCACGTAGTGTTCACCAGACTGATATGCATTCAAACTCAATGACAGTTCTGGTACTGAGGCCACTAAGCAAAAATTCCAGGATACACCAACACTAGTAGTCACTGGCCTAATGGCACAGAAATTTGTAGTGGGGTGGAGTCTTAGGGCGTTGTCAGGGCAAGGCCAGCAGAGTTTATCAGGCCCAAACAGAACAAGATTTGGCCATGTGAAGGGAGAGCTGTGCATCAGTGGGGTGTGCAAAAGAAATATGGCCCCTATCCTAGAGCCACACAACTTAGTCAGTCTTGGATTCTGCCCAGACATCTTGGAGAGCCAAGTTTGGCAGGGATGGCCTGCCAGTAATATGGGGCTAGTGGATCTCCTGTGTGGAAGAAGCCCTTGTCAGGCTCATGGGAAGGTGAGGGGAATGCCCCCACCCCAGAACCACACAACTCAGTCACTGACACACATTGAGTCTGCCTGGTCTCTATACCCAGGGCCCAGGAGGCTGAGTTCTCTGCAGGGCTTGAGCTCCACAGAATGGGGCAACAGGGAGTCAGAGGGTGGAGCTATTTTTTACCACAAGCTGATGCCATGAGGAGAAGAATGCAGTACCCAAGAAAGATGGTATCTATGGTGTGGGAGAATGACTCAGCACAGGGATCCTGGCAGCTGTCCCTTCAACTCTCTCACCAGAGCCACAAATCCCAGTCTGTCCTCACACGACTTTAGTCTGCTCCACCCTCCCTCTGGCCAGAGCCCAGGGTGAGTGGCTATGAACAAAATTTTGTGCAATGGCCCTTCAAAACAGCACCTGGGTTACTAGCTGACTCCTGTCTCTTTCTGGAGGACAGAATCCACAGTAATGTGCACAGCCATATATTATATGGGCACCTCTTCCTGGCTCTAGTGCTCCAGGCTGGGGTACCGAGCATGGGGTTGAGACTCCCCATTTCTCAGGGAAAACCTCTGCAGCTTAGATATCCTCCAGAATCTCAGCCACTGCCCAAGGGAGCAGGGCCAGCCCTTTTGGCATTTCTTCCCTTCCTACCAGTCTCTGTGTGGCTCCTTCTGTAAATCCTTGGCTACAAGATTTCTGTTCAGCAAGTCTTTGGTTAGTTATTCAGGGTGATTGTTCTATATTTTAGTTGTAATTCCAGTTTGGTCCTGGGAGGAGGTGACTGTAACATCCACCTACTCCACCATCACCTTGGATCCTCTCAATTAGGTTTTCATTTCAGACTTGTATTTATCAGTTCCAGATTGTATATTTTATTCTTTATTACAGATCTTAATTATTGCTGAAATTTTCCATTTTGTTCATTTTTTAATTTCTTGAAAATATGTATAAGACTATTTGAAAGCCCTTTGTTTCCTAACTCCAATATGTGGATCATCTATGTATCTGCTTTTATCATTCCCTTTGCTTGTCCTGCAATCATTTATTGTACGTTAAGCATTATGTGTAAAATAACTGTAGAGCTTGCAGATGATGTTGTTTTCCACTAGAGATGGTCTCCCCTTTTCCCATTTAGGTTGAGGGACTGAATAAAGTGATTTAATCAACTGATGAGCTGGATCACAGTTGGATTACAGTTTTGGTGAGATTACCCCACCTCTGGTTCTTCCCTGTTTTGGGGATATGGCCTTCATGGCTTTTAATTAAAAATCTAGGAAACCTCTATTCCTCAGCCATTAAATACCAAGGGAGAGCTAACTCTGCCCTTTAAATGTTTTGAAGCTAATACTTTAACCTCTAATAATGCACATGTTCAAAATTTAACATATTATCCTGAAGTAAAGATCAACCAAGTATTGGTGAGACTTTGTCTCCCAGTCACTATCTAAGAGCTATAAGAGACTTCATGAAGCCTTTTAGAAGTTTCTGGCCCAGCCCTACCCCAGCTTTTCTTACCACCACAGAACTCATCAAATATCCCATGATAAAAATTGGCTGCCACGTACACAGTGTTTGTTTAGATTTTATACCAGCCTACATCATTGTCTAAAGCTCTGACAGTTTATCTCTTTTCTAGCAGATGAACTTCTGCCTATGCCAAGCCTGCTCCTCAGCAGCACCCCAAATCAACAATTGTTTCAAGGGATGAAAATGACTGGAGATTGTCCTCTCACATAGGAAGGACTTTTTCCTCCCTGGAATTTTAACTTGTCTTGTTCTCATTGTCCCAATGACATTGTCTTGTTTCCAATGTCCTTGAAAATAGCATTTTTAAAAATTTACCTCAATTTTTCTAGTTATTGAAGTAGAAACATTGGCCTGTAAGATCTATTGCATTCAACTCAAAGCAAAAGTTTCATGTCGATTTTTTTAAATATCTTTATTCTTCTTACAAAAAGTTGCCAAAACAAAAATCTAGAAATGTTTAAAAAGAATCAATGGAAAAAATACCATGTAAATATTTACCACAACAAAGCCAACCAATTAAAATTAAAGAATAAAGCATTAAAAGACATAGTCTGCCTATCAATAAACAATCCAACAGAAGGTAAAATAAGTGTGAATGTATGTACCAAAAACACTTCCTAGAAATACATATAAAGCAAAAATATTCAGACTCTCAAGGATTAACTGACAAATCAATAATTTTTCATTTAAAATCCATAATCTGTTATTCCTTTCTTAGATAATAATAACTAAATCTGATAAAAAGAACTAGTAAAGAATATATATTGGGAAACAATGAACAAGTCTGGTGTGTGAGTGTGCATGCCCCTGCATTCAACAAATGAAGGTTATACATTCCTTTCAAGTGCAGGTACACATGGAATTTTTTAAAATTTTACTCAAAGTCATAAGTGAAATCTCAGCAACGTATACATCTTATTACCCTTAAATTTTCCCTCACCCCAGTGATGTTCTCTCTCCTCTTCTTACTTCACTAATGCTGTGGTCAGCAGTCACAGCTGTTCCTCTGTATTCATCTTCACCTTCTTTTCCAGATTTCCACTTTATTAGTTACTTGACAATGCCATAAATCGAGTTAAAGATGATTATATGCCTTTCCCACATCTAAAAGTATGCAGCTAAATATCTTTAGAGAAAACATACAGCCATGCTGACTCGTTTCATTTTTAGTTTGCAACTGCATAAGGCAAATGGGCCTTTATTCTGTCAGATAATCCACCACATTCCCTAGTCCTTTATTTCTCCCACTGATGAAGACAACTATTTTCACTTTTTTTCCCTTCAAATTTCTAGCACCACTTCCCCTATCATGTCTCAGGTAGTGATTTCACTTCCTACCTCAATGAGAAAATTAAAGCAATGAGAACTTCCACAAACTCGTAACACTACCTTTACTCAATTACCCGCATTATCTACTACATTCTCTGCTTTCCCTTCGGGGCTCCTATCTAAGGTCAGTTTTGCCCAGCATTTCACAAACATAAGTTCACCTACTCCTCCACTGATCCTATGAGGTTCGTGTTCGTGGTACCACTTCACAGTTGACAGCACATGTTCAAAGTCACATCATTAGAGAGGAACTGTGGCAGCTCTGTGTGATCTATCTCCATATTACTCACAAGGTGGCTCCATGGGCCAGAGGCATCATCAACACCTGTGATGTTGTTAAAACGACCCTTTCAGAAGATACCCAGGTGTTTCTTATGCCCTTTGGTGTTTGAAGAACACTGCTGTATACACCATTCTCTTTTTTCCTCATGCATTTTCCACTGTAGTAATAGTGGTACCAAGAATTTTAAAACTAAAATCGGTTCTTAGATCATGTTCTGGTAGCACTCAGTCCTCCCTGAGGAAGTGTCATTTTGAATGATGGGTCTTCCCAAGGTACTTTTTCAAACCTTCCATAGATTTTATTAGTGTCTTGTGGTCTTGCAAATAAAACTTCTGATGGTATTCCTTCTCTTGGTATTACTGATTTGATTAGGTTTGGGTTCAGTTAGGGTAGATGCTTAGTGGTAGCCAGATCAAAGAATTTGGGATTACAAGCCTTATAAGAGCCAATTTGATTTTAATCATTCACTTTATTAATTTCTCATTTACTTAGAAGAGCCTCACTTAATTAAAAGCAGAACCAAATACTGCGAATTTGATCTTGGAATACGGACTTATTTTAAGGCATATTGTTAGTGGTGAATATTGAGAATCCACCCATGGAAGAGGTTTGAAAGCCTATAATTTTTTAAAAAAAAAATAATGGCATAAAATGCTAGTTTCTTTGTTCCACGCAGAAGTCTAACTTACAGTAAACATTCTGATGGAAAGACTTTGGTGAAATGGTGGGGAACTGACCCTGCATCACTGGGACCTCTGCCAGCCCTTTTCCCATTAGAGCACAATGGCTGCAAACCACAGCACCCTCCATGTGCCACTCACACCGACAGGAAAACACGATGAGCTCTTATAAGTCTTCTCCCACTGCATTTGCCCCTCCACCCACTCCTTGAAAGAAACATATGTATTTTATATAAATCATATGTAACACTCACCTCACCAAAATGTGAATTCTTTACCACTATGATTTTACTGTTTCAAGGTTTTTAATTTCTTGATTAACAATACTCCACTTTATTCCTCTACAGTAACAGGTAACTAACTATACATTCCTCGGCTTCTGTTTCCTCCATCATTTTCGTACTGGTTAGGTTGGTCCTTTCCTGTTTCATCTACAAAATTTATGATAATTTGAAATAATTGGGCTTATTATCAACTTTATGACTTAAAGGATAAAGCCACATCACTCACGTAATTTGTTAAGCAACTATAGTACTTAAATGAACTTGTAATTACCCACCAATTATTTCAATCATCCTCAAAGATTTGAGTTCAGTCCATTATTTCTTGACAAACACATAGTAACAATCTTCTTGCGCTGGGATAACCACTCCATCATAACTTCCTTTGCTCTCTTTCTTCTTCATATTCTTAGGACATTTCCTAAGGTAACCTTTTGCTGCAACCAGGGTGGTCTTTTCAAGGTCCTGCCCACATGCCTTGTTACCCAATCTCACCCCTATATACGTTCCACTGGCCTAATTATTTTTCCATGTCTGAAGTCCCACAAATCTGGCCAGTTTTTAAATGAGCCTTCTCTGACAGCCTCATCCCATGAACAGTCTCTGTCTCATCCTGACAGTTTTATTTCTGATACAAGTTGTTTGCCTCTGTATCTCACATTAGGATTGTAGTAGATGTTGAATTATTCACAAGTATTATCTGTATGTAGTTTATCAACCTATTTGATTATAATTGACTGCTGAAGGTAGGAACCGTATCTTTCACTTCTTTTGAAACTTGTAGTGTTTTTCAAATAGACTACAAGAAATGTTTCTTGAAGGAATGTGTGAGTAAATGAGTAAATGGGAAATAGAAGAGGTAGACACAAGAATCATACTTGTGTTTTTCCCACTTATTAGAGGATTAATTTAATCTATTCCCTCATGCCTTAATTCATATAATTTAAAATAAGGATGTAATTTGAACATAAATTTGAAAAAAAAATAAATCTCACTTTTTTAAATGAGGAACTTGAGAGTCAAGTGGAAAGTATGTTGCCAGAGATTACATATTTAGTTTGTGGCAAAATTAAAGGAGAATTTAGATTCCTGAATCCTAATACTGTGTTCTTCCAAAGGGCAGTGCTTTGCAGTGGACACACTAGGTTAACGGTGGTGCTATCTTAGCCATTAGGCTATCTCAAGAAAGGGATAAATAAAAGATTAGGTAAAGCACACAGGTCAATTCATATTGCATATCACATGCTTAATCCTTTCTTTTAAATAACAGAAATATTTATATATATTTAATTATGTATATGTAAATCTTTTTTCTGTGAGGATTTTGGTAACTTTACATAAATGTGTTCAGCACAACAGCATAAAGCAGCATATCAAATAAGCAGATAAGGAAAAGAGGGCTAGACAAAAATGAGATAGAAAAAGAAAACTCTGAAATGATTTTACAATGTAAAATCTTACAGAGAAGTATTTTACTTTTGCTAGATTTGACTCACAAATATGGTTGGCTCTCAGCTTTCTATCCACCAAGGAAAGGAAAGACAATGTCACTTACAAAATTGAGCAGCATTCATAAGATAAAAACAAACCATGTATGCACCTGAAGTACTCTATTCCTTATACAAGACTAGATAGTATTTTTCCTGTGAATCCTTATATCATTTAGGATAAGCTACATTATCTTGTAGTAACAACTTCCACAAAATCTTAGTGGCTTATGCTGATAAAGGTTTATTTTTCACTCACACTGTGTGTATCTGCTGCATATAGGCTAGGATCTCTGTTAGTGCAGTGACTCAGACATCCATGCCAAAGAAGATTCCCTCTCATTCACAGGAATCTCTACAGCATTGGAAAGAGAACTCAATGCACGGAGTGTTGGCTCTTAAATCTTGATCTCAAAAAAAGAGACACTATTTCAACTCAAATTTTCTTGTTTTATTGCCCAGAGCAAGCTACATGGCCATACTTCTTCCTGTAAAGAAGGAAGAGGTTTTCAGTCCTACTGTATGCCTTAGAAGGATGAAAAGGCTAATATTTCTAATCAGCCCAATTGATTACCACACTCTCCCCAGGGAAGCTCTGTCAAATGTAATGATTATGTGAGGACATAGTAAAGACAGCCAGAGTTGAGTCTGTAACATTGCGTTATATTGACCAAAGGCATAAAGATAAAGCACAATATGGTAAAAATGGGTCTACAAGTGGCCAGGGAAATTCAGTGCTAATACATAGCTCTTTGCTACTCTACCTTAATTAAAGAATATGTCTCACAAAATGGGAGGAGGGTTGGGGAGATGGGTGAAAAAGGTAAAGGGATTAAGAAGTACAAATTGGTGGTTACAAAATAGACATGGGGGTATAAAGTGCAGCATAGGGAATATAGTCAATAAAACTCTAACAACTATGTTAGAGTTGAGTAAATAGAGTTGGTGTGACTCACACCAACTATGTGTGGAGTCAGGTGGGTGTGAGATTTATTGGATGATCACTTAGTAAGTTATATAGTGTCTAATCACTGAGGTATACACCTGAAACTAATATAATATTGTATGTCAACTGTAATTAAAATTTGTTAAATGATTAAAAAAAGGAGTGTGTCTCAGATTTTCTAAAGGAATAGATAAAACTTAATCAGTCCTCAATGTTTTCTATATTTTCTCAACAAAGCTTTTATAAGCATGGTGTAATGGTGAGTTTGAATTTATACTCCTTAAGAAACGATATCAATAACAATATTGACTAACATAACCTTTATGATGTGGCAGGCACTATGATTTATGGATATGACTTCATTTTCATCCAGTTAACAAGTATGTAAGGTAATTATTACCATCTCCAAACTATATTTGCAGAACTGAAGCTTACGGAAATTAATTTGCCCAAGGTCACTTTGTCTACAAATCGCAAAGCTGGCATTTAAATTTGTGTCCATCTGACTCCAGGCATACAGGCTTAACTAGTACACTACTGTTATTCACTAATGCAGATTAAGTTCATGTGTGTGTGCTTTCATCTATTGATGCAGTTAGAGTTAAGTCCACTCTTCTAGTAAATAGGACAGGAGAAGATCTGGTGTGGATGAGAACCCTCCCAAACTCTGAGTGGGATTGTCTTGAGGCATCTGCAGGGAGGGCTTAAATACTTTCAGAGCAAATTTTAGAGGAAAATCAAAGTCTCAGTATCCTCTGCTACTGGTGAAACCTCTGCCATGAGTATAGCTGTGATATTTTTCATTGGAAAACAGGAGCCACAGTTCAAAAAATAGAACAATATTTACAGAATACTATATATAAAATATTGGCCCAATAAAAGAAATCTTATCAAAGTGTAGAAGATATAAAAACACAGCAGCACAATAAAATGATTTTTTTAAATATTAACACTTAGTTTGCATTACTGTCTTATTTTTTTTAAATCTTGGATGTAAAACCTAAACTATTAGCCATAGCAGAACATTTAAAAGCTGTCACTAAGCTGCCCTGGCCAGTGTGGCTCAGTTGGTTGGAGCGTCATCTGGTAGATTGGAAGGTTGCAGATCCTATTCCCCATGAGGGCATGGCCGGAGCATGGGTTTCATTGCCATCGGGGTGTGTGTTAGAAGGGGGGCCATCGGTGCTTCTCTCTCATCTCTCTCTCTCTCTCTGATCCCTTTCCCCTCTCTCCAAAAGCAATGAAGAAATGTCCTTAGGTGAGGACAAAAATTAATTAATTAATAAAATAAAAATATAAGCTGTTGCAGGGGAGGAGGGCTGGGGGGCTGGGTGAAAAAAGCAAAGGGATTAAGTAAAAAAAAAACCCTCATAGACACAGAAAAGTATGGTCATTATCAGAGGGAAAGGAGTGTGGGGGCAGGTAAAAAAGGGTAAAGATGGGGGAGGTAAATGGTGACAGGATGTATTATACAATTGTACACTTGAAAGTGATATAATTTTATTAACCAAAATTACCCCAATAAATTTAATAAAAATTTTAAAATAAATAACAGTTTCTTTATACCATAGTTTCCTTATACTTTGATAGAATGAATACAAGGCCAATCTGTAAAATATGATTAAGTAATTCAGTAGTTGAGAAACAAAAAATAAATCAATTCTTGGCAATTCCCAATCGATCTACAGTTGCAAGGACTCCTGTGATCTTGTGGCACTTCTCTTTTTTCTTCAGGTGTAGCACTACTGTATTGCATTGCAATTATATGAGAATGTGCCTTGGAGAAGCCCTCTCTTCTCCACCTTTGTATCCCAGGCATCAAACATGCAACTGAAACTCAGTGGACACTAGTGAAATGAATAAATATGGGTAAGATGAATGATAATTTTAACATACAGCAGATTTTGCTAAACTGCCCCTAAGAAATTTGATGAGTCAATGCAAATGTCTTAATCAAAACTCTTTTGGTTATGACAGAAATCTATCAAAAACATTCCATTATAATAGAATGTTAAAATGAGACTCTGTCTTTGTTCCTTCTGAGGTCTTAAAAACTGATGATATCAGTAGGTTTATCCTAAAGAGAGATTCTAGACCACTTCATAGGACATTAGACTACTTCCACCCTAATAAAAAATGGTGAGAGGGAATTTTGAAGAATCAAGATAATTCCTTAGGAAAAAGTCTTGGAGCACTCCTCCCATCCAGCACAGTGAGGACAAGGCTAGAAAGTTGAGACCAAGAAACAGAGGTTGCTGCTCTCTATTCCAAGCCAAGTGTCCCCTGGATTTGGTGAGAGTATACCGGTAGGGAAGATTGTGGCCCACCATTAGCACAGGAGATAACATATGAATCTCTACAATAGTGTGCATCATCATACTTTTTCTTTTATTTTTAAATTTAAAAAGAACGTATCAGTGGTGTTTTAATCATTTTGGTTACTGGTGAAATTGAAATATTTTTCAAAAGATTATTTAATTTTATTGTTTTGTGATGTACCTCTTATATCCTTCACGCAGTTTTGTACTGGGATTTTTATTTCTTCTGTTATTATTGTATTATAAACAGTTTCCTACCCTGGCTGGTGTGGCTCAGTGGATTGAGCATGGGCCTGCAAACCAAATGGTTACCTGTTCAGTTCCCAGTCAGGGCACATGCCTGGGTTGCGGGCCAGGTCCCCAGTGGGGGTATGTGGGAGGTAACCACACACTGATGTTTCTCTCCCTCTCTTTCTCCTTCCCTTCTCCTCTGTCTGGAAATAAATAAATAAAATATTTTTAAAAATAGTTTTCCCAGTTATTCTTTTATGGTACTTTTTGGGTAGCAGAAATTTTAAATTTTTATACAATAAAATATATTACTTTTTAAATCTATAATCTCTTCTTTTATAGCCTTCTTCACCACCTGTCTCTATATTTTCTTTTTCAATTATGGTTCTTTTTTATTTTCCATATTTAATTCATCAATGCATCCACAAGTTATACTACATAATAATGGGATCTTTCAAATGATTTGGCTGATTATGCCTTGCTGTTCATTGTGCTCAACATGTACTAAGGATTGTTATTTTTTTGAAAGGTTGTGATCTCCTCATCCTTCTGGTAAAGATATTCTCAAAACTTTTATAAACTACTCCATAGTGCTTTATTTGTGAGGTCGAGAGAGAGAGAGAGAGAGAGAGAGAGAGAGAGAGAGATCGATCTGATTCTAGTGCCAAGAAGAGCTGGAAATCTTTGCAGAAGGTTTTTTTTTTTTTTTTTTTTTTAATCTCATGGACATTGTAAAGAGTGTGAAGGATGATGTTTAAGTGTTCTACTAAAGGCTAAAAAATTGTCCACTGTGTGAGTGTATATATATACACATACCACAACTTCTATATCCATTCATTCACTGAGAGTCATTTAGGTTGTTTCCATATCTTGGCTACTGTGAATAATGCAGGTACCTCTTTGAGATAATGATTTCACTTCCTTTGAGTATATACCCAGAAGAGAGATTGGTGGATTATATGTACCTTTTTCTATTTCTGTGAAAAATGCCATTTGAATTTTGATAAGAATTGCATTGAATCTGTATATTGCTTTGTTTAATATGGACATTTTAAAAATAATAATTTTTGCAATGCATAAACCTGAAATATCTTTCTATTTATTTGTGTCATCTTCAATTTCTTTATTCTGTGTTTTACAGTTTTCAGCCTACAGATCTTTCAGCTATGTGGTTAAATTTATTCCTCAGTATTTTATTCTTCTGATGCTATCATGTGATCGTTTTCTTGGTTTTTTCCCTTAAATATTGTTGATCATGTTAAAAAAAGACAACTGATTTTTTTAAAGATTTTATTTATTTTTAGAGAGAAGGGAAAGGAGGGAGAATGAGAGGGAGCAATATATCAATGTGAGAAAGAAACATTAATCAGTTGCCTCTGTGCCCTGACTGGGGACTGAACAAGCAACCCAGGCACATGCCCTGACCAGGAATCAAACTGGCAACCTTTCATTTTGTGGGATAATGCCCAGCCAACTAAGCCACACTGGTCAGGGCTAACATAACTAATTTTTTGTGTTGATTTTTTATCTTGCAACTTTCCTAAATTCATTAAGTTCTAACAGTTTTTTTTCAATGTTGTCTTCAGGATTTTCTAGATGTAGAATTATGTCACTTGTAGAAAGAAATAATTTTACTTCTTTCTTTCTAATTTTGATGACTTTTATTTCTTTTTCTTATCTGATTGCTCTTGCTGATACTTCCAGTACTATGTTGATAGAAGTGAAAATAGTGGACATCCTTGCATTGTACTTGATTTCAGAGGAAAAGTTCTCAGTGCTTCTTCATTGACTATGATTTTAGCTATAGGTTTTTCATAAACAACCTTTATTTTGTTGAGGACATTTCCTTCTATACCTATTTTACTAAGTTTTTATTATGAACAAATGTTGAACTTTGTCAAATGCTTTTTCTGCATCTGTTGAGAAAAATCATCTGGCTTTTATTTTTGATTCTGTTGTAGTATATCAATCACATTGATTGATTTGCATATGTTAAATCAACCTTGTATCCCAGAGATAAATCACACTTGGTCATGGTGAATAATCTTTTTACTGGGTTTTTTATTTTGATTTACTTTGAGAGCAAATCGACTTACAGTTTTCCTGTGTTGTCTTTTCTGGCTTTGGTATCAAGGTGATGCTGGCCTCATAAAATGAGTTTGGAAAAGTTTCCTCTGCTTCTGTTTTTTGTAAAAGTTTTTAAAGGATTTAATTAAACAATTAATTCAACATTAATGGTTTGGTAGAATTCAGCCGTGACACCATCTGGTTCTGGGCTTTTCTTTGCGGGGACTTCAACTTCCTTACTTCTTACTAGTCTGTTCAGGCTATTTTTTTATTCGTGGTTCAGTCTTCATAGATTGTAAGTTTCTAGCAGTTTATCCATTTTTTCCTAGGTTATTTCATTTGTTGTCATATAATTGTTCATAGAAGTCTTATGATCCTTTGTATTTATGTTGTATCAGTTGTAACATCTCTTCTTTTATTTCTGATTTGGAGTTCTCCCTGTTTTTTATGGTGAATCTAGCTAAGGTTTGTCTATTTGATTTATTTTTTAATAAACCAACTTCAGTTTCGTTGATCTTTTCTGTTGTATTTTTAGTATCTACTCCATTTATTTTTGCTCTAATCAGAGCAGTATGTTCTAATTTTTGTTTCAGAACTCATTTAATGGTTGACTTTATTAATGTTTTCCATTCTACAGGAAAGACTTAAAATGGGTCCTGTTGTCTTCAACAGCACCTTTAATTAAGCCAAGCTTAAAAGCCTGTTTTACAACATATTTGTAGTGTTTGGTGATACAGAACCTTAGTTCATAAATACTCCATTTCATTACTTCAGATGCTTGGGCTTAGCTCTTCATACAAAAACCATAGAAATGCTTAAAAATTAATCATTCATGTCTTAGGTCTATAACTTGTCCGAGCAGTGATTTTGTTCTTAAAGACATAGATGTAATTCATAGCAAAATGTGGTGGAAAAAAGTAACCTCCAAAAAATGTGAGGACAAATGCCCAAATCAGGTGATATGAAAGTAAGATTTTTATTGTGGGTATAGTCAACATGAAGTAGAGGTTCTTTTATTATTATTATGTTTGTTCATAGAAACTAAAAATTAAGTAATATTACCCTAAATATGTATTTAAGAATGACTCAAAATTGAGAAAGTTTTGTTTTTAAGTATTCCTCCTAATGATAATATTTTTACTAGTTTCAATTTTTTTCTTTTCAGTGTTTCTTTATACAAATGAAGGCAAATGCAGTAGATATTCTTATTTTCTCTCTTTTATACTTAAGTGCCATACTGTGTACAATGAATTAAATAATATATTCTGTACACTGTTCTGCACCTTACTTTTATCACTTAATGAGATGACCTTTGGATTTCTTTACATCAGTATTGGGATTTGCCTCATTGCCTTTTACAGCTGCATGGTATTCCTTCCAATGGGAATGCTTTAGTTTATGCAACCACAACTTGACTGCTAAATATATGGGTTGTTTATAATCTCTAAATTTTCCAATTATGCCACAAATCAATAAACTCATACATATGTTCTTTCATACTTATGTAGGAGGTTGTGTAGGATGTATTCTCAGAAGAGAAATTGCTGGGTCAAAGGGAAAATATGTATTTTTAGTAGAAACTGCCAATTCCTCTTCATGTGGGGTTATATGCTTTTGAGCAAGTTTTAAAGAAAAGAAATTATATGATTTACTACCTTTCTTGCCAATTCTAACTCCAACTAAATCTAACCTTGGTTCCACTCAAAATTTTAAAATGCAGATTCCTTGCTAACCAATTTTTAATCTCTGCCAGTGACAGATCCCCACTTGGCTCTAGTATGTCAAGCTAGTATTTAATATCTTTTAATGTCTAATGCCAAAAATCGATCCAAGTGACTTTCCTCAACTCCTCAGAGGTTTCTCATCAACATCACCACCTCTAGATTTAATTAGTCTACCTGGTAACTGATGATAATCAGTGCCAGAATCTAGCATAAACCTCTTAGATCACATGTTTTCTCTGCTCCATGTTAAGATATCTTAATAACTAGCTTCTGGGCTGATTGACATAGCTTATTAAATCATAGTTTTTCTTTCCTTTAAGACATGACAATGGGGAGGGCTGGGGGTGGGCTGGTTTGAGGGTAAAAGGCAGAAAACTGTACTTGAATAACAATTAAAATTAAAAATTAAAAAAAGACATGACAAGATTCCCTCAATACCCTCCTGTGTGTTCATGCTGGTTGCAAGGGAAAATTACCAGATATGGGTGTGTTGTCAGTATGTGGAGAAGGTGGACCTGAACATACAGAGGGATACACCTTCTATTGCATTTAACTAGAGGATCATGGAAAGAGCTCTGGACTTAGAGGCAAAATTCCTAGGCCCATGTCCTCTCCATGTACTCTTAATAAGTAGTAGCTTAGAGAAGTCATGAGAAAGTGAGATGGAATATTCATTTCCTCTGAGAGGGCAAGCTATAACAGTATCCTAAACTTCTCTCATCCACCTTTGCTTCTCTCCGTCTTTAGAATGATTTGCCAAGAGAAGGAAGAGGCATGTCTTTTTGTCAAAAAAAAAAAAAAAAAACACCATAATTTTAAAAAATATTCTACTCTGTTACAGCTATAGACTTCAATATGATGAAAATTTTAAAGAGCCCAACAGCACATACAACGTCCACATCCAGGGAAGAATCAAGATTACCAAAACTAACAACAAAGGTTTGGAGTATAGTAATTATTTTTTTTTAAGTTTTTTCTTCTTTAATTTGTAACATACTTAGTTGAACAGCTTTGTATAGGCAATGTTGGTTATTTCCTGTTTGATATATATCTTAGAAAAAATTTAATGATCAAAGTGATTTATTGGGAGATTAATCTTGATATTAAAAAGTCTGTTTTTTTTCTTAAAAAAATAATCCTTATCTCTAATGAGAAAAAAACATGTAGCAATTGTCTTTTCTCACACTTCTGGCATTACGTGTCCTTGGGAGGCATACAAACATGGCTCTGATCTCGATAAACATCAGTCAGAGTTGCCAGGAAATCTTCAAAGGAGTTTGCAGTCATGGTTGACCTGTCCCCACCTCTTAAGCCATGGTCCTGGAGTAGCTGACTACATGTAGATACTATTACTATTAAGTCTTTAATGCTACATTTCTCCACTTTCCTGAAGGTGCTTGGGTTGCTTTAGCTAAGATTTGATGAGGTTATTAGCTTGAAATTCTGAGTTTGATCTCTTAACCTTTGAGACAATTAGATTTTAAATCTATTGAAGTCTTTATTGCTAAAAGTTTGTCTGAATTATCTAGTCAAGCTTGGCCATTATTTTAAATTTTACATTATGTCTATATAAAAACCATTTTCTGAAAGTGAGTACTCACACATTTCCTGCTCTCTAATAATCCAGGTAGTTAGACTCTCTTCCAACTTTCACAGTGCTGCCAAGGATGATATTTGTAAGTACCAAGGACAGAAACTGGTGATCTCTAGGCATCAATTTGGGATCCATGACAATATCACACCTTTTTGGTGGGGGTTGGTGTGGCCATTGCTAGATTTAGTAAACAAGGAAATGTAATAGAAATTGTATATCTCATCTTCAACAAGTACTAAAAATGGTCTTTTATACCTTACTTACAAGTTGAAGAAATATGAACAGATGGATTTGTAACCGACTGTACAACCTTTTTCAGATGACACTATTAAAGACAGAAAGCAATGCAGATACCTCTTTGGTAGTAGACCATAGTGTTGCATGACTGGCCCTGTTCCATGCAGACTACATTATCAACAATTTGGATAAAAATATGGTTACCATTTTATTAGAAATGTAGAAGTCATAAACTTGGAAGAATTATTAATACATTGGGTGACCAAAAGTTCATGACAGGCTAGATAAAAGGCCTGACCTTAGAAAATAAACTCTTATTGTAGAAAAAGTATAGAAGTCCAAAATTATAACTGTGGAAAAGCAGTATGATAAAGCCTTGGCTTAGGAGCATCTGAAAAGATTTGGGGATTATATTTAACAGTAACATGTGTGCATCAACATTAGAATGTTGTTGACTCTAAAATCTACTATATTCTTAGCTATTTAAATAGACACATGGGCTCTACTTTATGTTGATTTGACAATCATTGTGTATTCATTTTGGAGAACTGCATTGCAAAGGGGTGTAGACAATCAGAAGTGTTCTGAACTGCATATGACCAGAATGATGACGGGCTCTGAAACCTATTGTTTGAGCAATGGTCAAAATACTTAAAGACATTTCGACTGGAAAAAGACAAAACAAAACATGGAGATCTTATAAACGGTTTTCAAATATGTATGGAGCTAATGTAGCAAAGCAGGATTAGACTTTTCCTGTGGGGCTCAAAAAGTTTTTTACCAAGACATTTTTTATGTTCACTAATAAGTGAAAGCTAGGGGGACAATTTAGATCAACATAAAGAAGTTTTTAAGCTCCAGGGTTGTCCAAATGCTGGATGGGTGCTTGTGGGTTTCCAGTACCCATAAGGGCACAAAGTTTGGTTTTCTAGTTATTATCAGCAATTATGCTTTAAAAAAGCAACAGAAAAAGAATTTGGCACCAAAACCATCCTGGGACTTTCTGGTTCACCCCTTGTGATTCTTTCAAATTTTATAGGATGTTTAGTTCTTCCAAATTAGTACCAAGTTGTATTTTGACCATAAAAGACCTATTTATAGAATCAAAGTTCTCACTTTTGTGGGGTTAATGGAATCAGGGGGGCTTCTGGTTAGTTGTTTTAGCTATTTTGAATATTTCTAGCAAGAGTTATTTGGGCAACATGGGACCTTCTTCTCCAGAGTATCTAAGAAAATAGCTAAGGCTCCACAAAACACTGAATATGCTTTTAATACCTAGTTCTACTCTTGCCTGCTTAAACTATCCTTAAAATATCAGGATCTTCATAGAGGATGAAGGAGCTGTGAAATGTGTTTTTTTCCTAAGTTGAAAACTGATAACTGCAAGAAAAAAATAACAGGAATGTCTATTTGTAGTATTTCAGTAAGATAGATTTTATCTTATAACACACAAGACAAAAGCCTGGAAAGGGGTCATAAAATGATCTTTGAGACAGACAAAATTTCCTTTTGGTCTAAATGGAGCTTGGCCTTGTTTTGCATATAATTTAAAGAAAAAAGCTAGATATAACCCGAGGTAAATTATCACGAAAGATTAAGATGAAGGAAATATCAGATGTATTTACATCATGGAAAACACATCTGATATTGACATTTAGTTTTTACCATCAAAGAATTGCTTTTGATTATCGTAGTACTACTTTTTAAAATAATTCTGGAACAGCTATGAATGAACAAAATTTCAAAGTGACCCTAACTAAAGGAAACACAAGAGAATTTTATGCATCAGTAAAAGCAAATGAGAATAAAATCTTATTTCCCCACAGAAAATGGAATCAATAATAAATCTCTCATTTGCATTACAAAAGTTGAGAGAAGATTTCATATGTGAGTAGTTACTATACTGACCATGCTTTCCACAAGAATTCAATGATAGGTTCTTGGAGAAATTATATTTATGATTGTTGTTTTCCTGACATGGAATTCGTGGTCAACATTTTTTTTTCCCCATCAGCCCTTTGGTTGTGTTATCCAACTGCCTCTGACCTCCTTTGTTCAAATGAGAAATCAGCTGTTAATCCTAGTAAGGTTTCCATATGTCTTGTTTTTCTCTTGCTGTATTTGAGATTTTTCTTTTTCTCTTTGTTTCAACACTTTGACTATGATATGTCTAGGTACGAATTTATCCTACTTGAAGATAAGCTTCTTGGATATGTTTTTCACAATATTTGGGAAGTTTTAGTCATTATTTCTTCATATATTTTACCAGCACTTTTTTC
The DNA here is from genome assembly GCA_004027475.1 of Anoura caudifer. NCBI lineage: Eukaryota > Metazoa > Chordata > Mammalia > Chiroptera > Phyllostomidae > Anoura > Anoura caudifer. The sequence continues at coordinate 27,203 of PVKU01007375.1, forward strand.
TAGGCCTCTGTATTTTCTTTATTCTTTTTTTTCTGTTCTTCAGACAGAATAGTCTCTATTGACCTATCTTCAAGCTTGCTGATAAAGCAAAAGGTTAAGAGTATGAGTTAATCTACACATACTCATAGATTCATACATTAGTAAGTTTCTTAATTAAGAAGATGCTTAGCAGAATTTACTTTTATTTATTTTAATATACTAGATGGTAATTTTATTTATAGTTATAATGTCATTACAATTTATTTACAGGTCTTTAAAAATACACAAAATTAATAACTGACTTTATTTTCTTCTTCCCCTTACAGTCCCATTATAGTAGTACTGGTCCAGAGTTTAACCGTGTGCTCTTCAATTTTGGAGGTCAGAGTCCACTGATTTTATATTATCTTAAGATGCATCAGCTATCTGGAATTCCTAAAACCTCTAGACAAACCAAGGTTAAATTCACTGAAATATCACGAGACCCATATCCTTTTTCTAAGCTTTACTTTAGTTCAAAACATTTTGCTAAATGTCTCAATTAAGAAAAAAGTAATGCATTTGTAACCAATGATTTTATTTAGCATTTAATTACATTCAAAAACTTTTGTAGCATATTTGGTTAAATTATTTACTCTTTTAGATCTAAGGCTGTGATTTTGTGTGTATGGAAAATAAAATGAACATAAAACCTAGGAACCTTAAAAACTGGTATATTTAGCTCTCTAGTAAAAGACTGTCTTTGCAACTTTCTGTTCAGTGTTCAGTTTCAAACATTCGTCAGAACTGTGAGTAATGGGCTTCAAGGTTTCTCCAGAGGAGAGTTTCAAACATGTTTCAGCTGCGGAATCCTTTGATCCAACGAAAATTTATCAAAAAACTTAATGTGTAAAATATAAAATAAGTGAAATTGGAGCTTTTTGGTTGCAGCAGGTGTGGGGGGTCCAGAGTGCTGTTTATACTCCTAGGTTCCTCCTGCATAATCCATGCTGGCCCAAGCCTCGCTGGGGACTCACATGAACCCCAGAAGGATCTAGTGCTGTCCTCTCCAAAGTGGAGCACACACAGCTCTGCGTAGAGAAAAATTACATCAGGACTCTTACTTGCATGTATCAGAGAAGTTGCACTTTCCTAATATTTAGTGAACAAGCACCCTCATCCAGCTGACACGTCAGTCTGTACTCTACTGCATTGAGGGATGATGATGGCATCTTTGCTCTCGTGTTGTTTTATGATAACCAAACATAGTGCTGATTTCTTTTTTTAATATATTTTATTGATTATGCTGTTACAGCTGTCCCATTTTTTTCTTCCCTTTATTCCCCTCTGTCCTGCACCCCTCTCCCACCATCATTCCTCCACCCAATTAGTTCATGTCCATGGGTTGTACATATAAGTTCTTTGGCTTCTACATTTCCTATACCATTCTTAACCTCCCCCTGTCTATTTTGTTCCTACCATTTATGCTTCTTATTCCCTCTACCTTTTCCCCCATTCTCCCCTCCCATTGATAACCCTCCATGTGATCTCCATTTCTGCAAATCTGTTCCTGTTCTATTGTTTGCTTAGTTCATTTTTGTTTTTGTTTTTAGGTTCAGTTGTTGATAGTTGTGAGTTTATCATTTTACTGTTTGTATTTTTTATTTTCTTCTCTTTCTTAGATAAGTCACTTTAACATTTCATATAAGAGCTTGGTGATGATGAACTCCTTTAACTTGACCTTATCCGGGAAGCACTTTATCTGCCCTTCCATTCCAAATGATAGCTTTGCTGGATAGAGCAATCTTGGATGTAGGTCCTTGCCTTTCATGACTTCGAATACTTCTTTCCAGCCCCTTCTTGCCTGCAAGGTTTCTTTTGAGAAATCAACTGTTAGTCTTGTAGGAACTCCTTTGTAAGTAAGTGTCTCCTCTTCTCTTGCTGCTTTTAAAATTCTCCCCTTATCTTTAATCTTGGGTAATGTAATTATAATGTGCCTTCATGTGTGCTTCCTCAGGTCCAACTTCTTTGGGACTCTCTGAGTGTCCTGGATTTCCTGGATGTCTATTTCCTTTGCCAGATTGGGGAAGTTCTCCTTCATTATGTTTTCAAATATGTTTTCAATTTCTTGCTCTTCCTCTTCTCCTTCTGGCACCCCAATGATTGGGATGTTGGAATGTTTAAAGTTGTCCTGGAAGTTCTTGAGCCTCTCATTCTTTTGAATTCTTGTTTCTTCATTCTGGTCTGGTTTAATGCTTATTTCTTCCTTCTTAATCAATTAAACCATTGATTTAATTCCTGGTTTCCTTTCCATCACTGTTGGTTCCCTGTACATTTTCCTTTATTTCACTTTTCATAGCCTTCACTTTTCCCTCTATTTTGTGACCATACTCAACCATTTCTGTGAGTATTCTGATTACGAGTGTTTTGAACTCTGCATCTGTTAGATTAGCTATCTCTTCATTGCTTGGTTGTATTTTTTCTGGAGCTTTTATATGTTCTTTCATTTGGGCCATTTTTTTGTGGGTCTCAGTGCACCTGTTACATATTAAGGGGTGGAGCCTTTGGTATTCACCAGGCCTGGGCAACCCACGTTGCTGACTTGTAGCACTGTATGTGAGGGAGGGGTGTGACAGGGAACAGTGCCACTTGTTCTACTCTCAGCTGGCTTTCAGCCACTTCCCCTGCTACCCACAAGCAAATTGGGTCCTTCTGGTTCTGATTACTGGGTGCATGGGTTTGTGTACATTTTAGGACCCTGTAGGTCTCTCCAAGGAACTCTCTTGTGAGGCTGGGAGTTTCTCCTGCCACCTCAACCCCCACAGATTTTTTTCAGTCAGAGGTTTTGAGGCTTTATTTCCCTAAACTGGAATCCTGGGTTGCACGGTCTATCTTGCTCCCCAGTTGTTCCTCCCAATTTATCCACATGCAAATGTGGGACCACCCAGTCTTCCAGCCACCACCCCCCACCAGCCGGGTCCACCACCCACCTTGCTGTGAGTCCTCTCCACCTAGCTGCCTACCTCCGCCCCTCCTACTGGTCTGGATGAATGTTTCTTCTTTAACTCCTTGGTTGTTGGACTTCCATACAGTTCAATTTTCTGGCAATTCTGGTTGTTTTTTCTTTTAAAATTTGTTATTGTCCTTCTTTTGGGTATGTGAGGAGGCAAAGTGTATCTACCTATGCCTCCATCTTGGCCAGAAGCCCCATAATGCTGTTTTCTTTGGGGGATTAAGCATATTTTTAGATTATATCATCTAGTTTTAACTAAATTAACAACTCACTAGTGGAGCAATAGCTTTAAAAGATTTCTGAAAATAACTATGGATTGATTATAATATTTATAATGCAAGAACAAATTTTTTAAAAAACAGCAAACAATATTTCTCCTACTCCTCAAAGGATCTCATTTTCAATCACACTAAAAAATAAAATCAGTGGAGACCCATTCAGTTCTGCCAAGATGTAGGTCATAAATACAAAAATAAAAATAGTCCAAAAGACTATCTGCAGTACAGATACACATCGTTTTATAAACAATGAACCTAGCACTAAGTGTATGGCATACTTCTCAATATTATCAAATGATAGTATGCCAGTTTAATTTGCAAGGCATTTGTAAACCAACTGTCTAGACATCCTTACAAATCTCTACAATTTGAGGACAAAAGGTTTAGTGGGCTGTTAATAAATTTTAAATTTTATTTAAAAAATATTTTATCTCACTGCTTTTTATTTGTATACTGCATAAGTTTATAATGTGCAGACTATATTAATAAAGATTGATGTGTCTATAATTTATAATTTTAAAATTATACCTATGTGGGAATGTGCTCCATAGCTTGCACTCATGGGATCTGCGATCACGACAGAGTGGAGGCCGCTGCTCCAGCAGATTCCCAGCACTCTTCCCAGGGCACCGCTTCCCCCACATTTCAGTCAGGGCAGTCTCTGGAGCCTCACTGACCACAGGCACATGGAATTAACTTGAATGGCTCGGGGACACAGAAGAAAAGCAAACAATAGGGCTAAATCAGTCTGTTTTAACACTTGTAACTTAAGTAATGATGCAAGGATTGTCATCAACTTTGGATTGTCATCAACCTTGAATTATGTCTAAAACAAAATTTTTAAATTCTCTAGAAGTAAAAATTGAAAGGTATCTAAAACATTTCATAATAGATTAATTTTATTTTACAAAAATATTTTGTAAAAATATTAGAATTTTAACTAATTTTTATTGTGATTATAAAAATGTTAATCTTTGATTTTATTTAAATTTCTAATGGGCATGGATTTGTCCAATGGCTAAGTAAGAGTTCATACCACCAGTATACTGAGGACGTGGGAAGAGTGTGAGTGTGCATGGGGGTGGGGAAAGGAGAATATGGAGATCTAAAGCATGAAACCCATTGGGATTACATATCATGCCACAAAATTTTGAAAGAAATCACTCATTGGAAAGTAATGGGGCTTTCCATGATGCTTACTGACCTTGTATAATATAATACCTGCTAGCAAGAAAAAATGTTCCTAGATCTAATGATGAACAAAATCATAATTATGCTTCACATTCGTCAGCACTTGGCAATTTTTTCAAGCACATACTGAATTCCCCTATTGTATTATCATGGGAATGGCAAGAGTCCTGTGGCCATGGGCAGAGCAGGCACTCATCCCAGCGGCTTCACAGATGAGGAATCCAAGGCACAAAGAGGGCAAGTGGCTCACCGCACAAGTTTGCTCTATTCCCAGACACCTAAAAAAAAGTATCTGGCATACAATAGTTGTTAAATTAATGCCGGATGTGTGGCTATAGCATAAAGATAAGATCACATTTTATTTTTCAAAAAGAATTAACATTACCTTTAAAAGTTTTTTTTAAGTAGAGGAAACAGAAATTTGGCAGTTATTGGCACTAAGTTAGTCTATAAGGTCATCATTATTAAAATGGTGTTTTTAAAAACTTAATGAATAGATACCATGTACCAAGCACTCTTCTAAGTGCTTTATACTTATTAACTCATTGACTTCTATGAACTTCTGAGATAGATGGTATCATTGTCATCAACTTTAAAAAGAAGGAAACTGAGGCACAGGAAATTTAAGTAACTGGCCTGAGGACAGTGGTAACACTTGGAGTCCCTCCTTGGCAGCCTGGTTTCAGAGCAGAAACTGGCCCTCCCTGGTGCTGACTATTTACCTAGGCAAATTGGGTAGCTCCAGAGGAAGATAAAGGCCTATTCCAGCCTCTTAAGGAGGATTTTAATTATGGTTTGGGGTAAGGGTGGTAACGGTCACATAGTGAATTCTATGGTTGGTCCAGCATTGAATCACTTTAGCAGCTTTTCTTTCATACATTTAAGGTAGTGTGGCCATGCAGTTCTATTTCAAAATCCTTTTCTGTATGCAATTTTAAATTAGAGTCTTGTGGAACAGATACATTTAAAAGTAAATTTAACATCATAGGTAATATTTCTTTGATTCAGAGTGATTTGCCAAAGTCACAATAGGTAGCATTGCTATATTGTCAACGTTTTAGTATTCCTATGTAAACATGGAGAAGACTGGAGATGTGTGTGGAGGGAGGGAGGAGTGAATTAATTGGAAATCACGGGGGTGTTCATGATTATGAGAGAGTTTTTAATGTACATTTATAAGGAAAATAATATACTTCTTTACTAATTAATGTACATTAAGTCATTATTAGTAGAAAATTTTAATATTTTGGTGAATGATATTTGAATTTTTATTTGAATACCTAGTCACTTAGTATTAGAGTTATGAGTAAAATGGGAAAAAAAGCTTTGATTTCTGAGAGCAAAATGTGTAGTGTGTCTTTAAACTTGCAGAATCTTGTGCAAAATTTATTCATGGCTCCTAATTTTTCTTTCTCATATTGTCTGTATTTTTATAAACCATTTCAAGTCCCTTATGTGTTGAGAGTAAACTAGCAAAGAAACACCTAAAAGTCAAATAACTTTTTTAAATGTAAAACACAAAATTTTTTTAAAAAAGAAGAAAACTCAAGAACAAAATATTGGAGTAGTTTGTGTGGGTTCTGTTAAAAAGCAAAGTCTGTGAACTATATCTGTATTTCTAGCTTCAGTTTAGAACGCTCGCAATCAATTGCAGTTAAGGGAAAAAATCTGAACTCAATGCAATGGTATAACGAGTACATTATACTCCTATAAACGCATGCTTCCACCATCACATGCCCATACACAGACTTTTTAACATGTGAAAACTTTTGAGGACAGATTATTAAACCCTACAATTGAAAATAATGTGAGATATATCAAAGTTGATTCCAGAAAAAAAAAAACTATACAAAGAAGTTTCTCTGTGATGAATTGTCTGTGATGTGGAAGAAGCAAATAATCAACAGTGAATAAAAAGGAAGAAGCCCCGAGACTCATTAAAGGTCACCAGCTCTGTGTAAACACTCCATCTTCACACAGTGAGAGTCCAGCGGGAAACTCTTCAAAGCCACGTGCAACTCCTTCTCACTTTTATTTATAAAAAGATCTCTAATAATCTTTGTCACGTGTGCATTCATAGACTTTTTCTAATATGTGAATAATACCTTGTGAATTATTATTAAAGTTACTATCTTTTGTATTTTTTACTTCAAGTTAGTGACATTGCAAGTTAATTAACATTTACTAAAGATCTGGTAATTACATTTTTTAAATTATAAATTAGCTAAAAGACAAGTGTCCAAAAAAATTTCTAATCCAGAAACTTCCCATTTATTCATTTTTCCAGTAAAGACAACACATATACTTTTTTCTCTCAATCCTTCTAAAATTCTCAAGGTGCAGTGAATAGGAAAGCCTACATTGCTAGTAAGTTTGTTCCATTATTTGTGAGATTGTACCCAAAATAATGAAACCCTTACTTTCCTTCGGCTTCAGAAATAGGCATGTGAACATCACAATATTATCTGTTAATGAGACCTTCAGATAATAGGATCCAGATGTTAGTTTCCTGGAATGGGAGGTCTTTTAAAAATACTTTTTGTTGAAAACACCCAGCCCTAAAACTCTGCGGCAACATAGACTCCCTTCACCAGAACCTGGTGGAGGACTGATGTTTCCTCTACTTGTCTACAAAGAGGAAAAACAGGGGCATGGTAGACTAAGACTGTAGAAAGGAAGAGAATGAAGAAGGGAACCCTAAAACCCTTGGTTGCGCTGAAGAGGCCTCTTCAGCAGATGGGCTGAACTACACAAATTTCAATTCCCTTTGAACCTTGAGATTTATGGTTCTGTTGGAAGAATTTGACTTTCCACACCATCAATGGATAAATTGATAAATAGCTTGCTTTTCCCTGAAATTACAACATTCTCATTTTGTCAACTCCTCTGAGTTCTCCTGAGGCTACATGAAGAAAAAGAATGCATAGAGACCGTTTTTGCCATTTTCAGCTGTCAGCAACCCTTAAAGACCACCAGAATAACCTGTGGACCAAATAAAGCTAAGTTTAGTGGATTTATTGTAGAGAGAACAACAGGTTTTATTAGTGTCTCAAAATGGGTAATTCAAGGATGATATTTATAGGGTTTTAGGGCCTAAAGTGGATGATGTTGAGGCAGGCCACATGAGGCAGGGAATTGGTTAAGACTGGTCAGGGTTTAAGGATATTACAATTTTGAACTGATGGGCCCAGTGAAGCAAGGGTCTTAAAGTGAGCTTTGATGAGCAAGCTATTTTAGTCAGTTAAAAGTCTTATCTTGAAGAAGAAAGCAAGCATGTAAGTTATTTTTTGTTCATTCTCAACATTGTTATATAGAGGGACAAAAAAAGTATGAATGGTCCCCAATGTTTTTCACACAGGAGAAGCAGTGACATCAGCATCACAGCTGAATGAGACATCCCTTGTTCATGCGCCCCTCTCAACAACAACAATGTGACATCCATTGTGGACAAAGGTGCCTTTGTGGAAACTGTGGGGTCTAGTAGCATTCACCAATGGACCCAAGAGGAGTCTCATCCACCTGTGCGTCAGGAAACAGACATACAGACCCTGGTCCCTGATGTGGACCTTGTAAGTGGCCCACAAACAGGGGCTAGCACTTCTTGGCCACAGTCTGGGAACCCTGGAAAACACTATCGTAGGTAAGCACTTATGGACGAGAAAGCCTTTGTGGAAGTCCAGGTTTCCAGTGAAAGAATCCCAGCACACCATTGGAGTAAAAATATATGTTTGAGTGTGGACATATTAAAAAGGGTAAAAGGAACAGTTTGACCGCACTCTTCCCCCAAGGTGGCACAGCTTAGGGACAAGAGAGATCATCTTGGCCTGTGATTTCTCATGTGGTGGAAAGTAAGACCTTGTGAGTGGAAACCTGGCTTCCCCGACAGTGTGGTTGCTACTAAAGAGGTTCATTTTTCTCTTGCCCCATCCAGAGCACTGAATGGTGAGCTGAATGACTTCACTGGGGAGGAAGGGGAGGTTGGGAGAGTGGCAGACAGGACTCCCAGAGGGCATTAAATAGGTGAAAATTCTACAGTGTCATAAACTCCATCAAGCAACTTGCCCATGAGCTTTTGGGGAAACCTCATCCACAGATCCCCTTACCTGGCCCATGGGCACCCCTGGAGCTCCATAAGCCTCACCCCCAAACTTTCACACCCTATAGCCAGCTCCCTGTGCATGCTCCCAACAGCAGTGGAAAATGTGGGCTTTGGTGGATGGCTAGCAAGCACACAAATAAAGCCTGTGCCAGCCCAAATTTGTGGGCCAGGGAGAGACCACAAACTTAAGACTTAGTACCACCTTTGGGAAAACAAAAGGAAGGCTATCAGAACCCATCCTAGTGTGTTGCAGGGTAAGAGAAGGTATAAAAGCTTAAGAATTTTGCCACAAGAGGGAGCAAGAAGCATGGGACAGGTGTATCCATATTAAAGAAAAATGCAGAATCCTTAACAGGGCTGACAGAAAGTATTTCTCTCCCAAAGGAGGTGAGCAAAGAGGTGACTTCTACTTCAAATACGAAGGCAGCAGCACAAAACTTCAAAGCACATGAAAAGCCAAGGAAATGTGACACCACCATCAGATGACAGTAACTGTTCAGTAACCAATCCCAAAGACACAGAGATCTCAATTTATCTGATAGAAAATTCAAAATAGCTGTTTTAAAGAAACTCAGTGAGCTATAAGAAAACACAGACAATTTAATAAAATCAGGAAAACTATATTTGAACAACATAAGTTTAACATGCCCTGACCGGTGTGGCTCAGTGGGTTGGCCATTGTCCCACAAGCCAAAAGATCGTTGCCAGTTTGGTTCCCAGTCGGGGCACATGCCTGGGTTGTGGGCTAGGTCCCCAGACGGGGGCATGCGAGAAGCAACTAATCAATGCTCCCCATTGATGTTTCTCTTCTACTCTCTCTCTCTAAAAAAATAAATTTAAAAATTTTTTTTTAAAGTTTAACAAAGAGAAATCATGAAATGAACCCAACATCAATTCTGGAGCTGAAGAATATAATGAATGAAATGAGCAATGCAACAGAGAGCATCAACATTAGAATGGACCAAGCAAAGAAAGAATCTGTGGATTACAAAGCATGAATTTTACAATTATCGAGTCAGAAGAGAACACTGCAAAAATAATGAAAAAGAGTGAAGAAACTCACTTAATGTATTGGATAGGATCAAAAGAAACAATCTGAAAATTACTAGAATTCCAGAAGAAGGGGAGTTGGAAACAGAGTGCTTAATTAAACAAGGACGAGCAGTTCCCAAATCTGGGGAGAGATTTGGATATCCAAGGGCATGAAGTTCGCATAGCCAAACAAATACAACTTAAAGGAATTTTCTTCAAGACACATCATAATAAAACTGTCAAAAGTAAAAAACAGATCATTTAAAAGGATCAAGAAAAAAGAAATCTGTGACTTACAAGGGAACATTCAGAAGGCAATCAGCAGATTTCTCAGCAGAAACCTTTATAGATCTGGAGAGAGTGTGGCGATATAGTCAAAGTGCTGACAGGAAGAAATGCCAACCAAGAACACTCTACCCAGCAAAGTTCTTCAGCCACAGAGGGATAAGGCCTTTTCCAGACAAATGCTGAGGGAGTTCATCATCACTAGTCCTGCCTTACAAGAAATGCTAAAAGGGTTCTTCAAACTGAAATGAAAGACTGCTAATTACTAACATGAAAACATATGAGAATATACATCATACTGGTTGTATATTGCATTGGATACTGTGTTTTACTGGCATAAAAATAGCCACATAGACCAATGGAAAAGAATTGAGAACCCTGAATTAAACTCTTGCATATACGGTTAACTAATTTGAGAAGGGAGCCAGGAAAACCCAATGGGGATATGATAGTCTTTTTAGTAAATGATGTTGAAAAAAAGTAGATAATCACATGAAGAATAATAAAATTGGGCTTCTATCTTATACCACTCATAAAAATTAACTCAAAATGGATAAAAGACTTAAAATATAATTCGTGAAACTGTAGAACTCCTAGAAGAAAACATAGGGGAAAGCTCCTTGATGTTAGTCTGGATAACAATTTTTTGGTTATGACACTAAAAGCACAAAATGAAAAGGCAACCTACAGAATAGGAGAAAATATTTGCAAATCATATATCTGATAAAGGGTTGTATCAAAAATATAAAAGGAACTCATGCAATTTAATAGCAAAAAAAAAAAGCTCAATTAAAAAATCAGCAGAGGAACTGACTAGGCAACATACAAATAAATGGTCAGCATCCAAGGGAGACATGCGGGTGCTAACAGGTACATGGAAAGGTGCTCAGCATCACTAATCATCAGGGAAATGCAAATCAAAACCACAATGAGATACCACTTGGCACCTGTTAGAATGGCCGTTATCAAAAGACGAGAAGTAACAAGTGTCTGCAAGGATGTGGAGAAAAAGGAACCCTTGTGCACTGTTGGTGGGAATGTAACTTGGTGCACCCACTATGGAAAACAGGATGGAGGTTCCTCCAAAAATTAAAAATAGAGCTACCATATGACCCAGCAATCTCACATATGAGTATATATCCAAAAGAAATGAGAACAGAATCTTGAAGAAATATCTGTGTGTTCATTGCAGCCTTATCCGTAATAGCTAGGAGAGGGGAACACCGTAATTATTGCTCAACAGGTGAATGAATAAAGAAGATGGTTTATATAGATGATAGAATGCTATTCAACCTCAAGGGAAAAAGGAAAACTTATCATTTGTGACGACATGGGTGGAACTTGAGGGCATTTTATTCAGTGAAATAAGAGAGAGACAAAATACTCTATGATATTGCTTATGTGTGGAATCTAAAAAAGCTGAACTCACAGAAACAGAGAGTAGCATGGTGGTTGCCAGGGACTAGGCATTGGGGGAAATTGTGAGATGTTGGTGAAAGGGTACCAACTTCCAATTAGAAGATGAATATTCTAACTGGTGGGGGGATCCAATGTAGAGTGTAGTGATTATAGTTAACATGCTGTATTTTGTACTTAAAAGTTACTAAGAGAGGAAATCCTAAATGTTCTTGCCATGAAAAAAAAAAAGAAAGAAATGGTAATTATGTGAGGTTATAACGGTATCAAATCAACAGAGTTGTATACTTAAACTTACACAATGCTATATGTCAATTACATCTCAGTGAAGCTAGAAAACAAAGAAGGAAATGGACAGAAAACTATGTATAGTGGATACTCTGAATGCCTAGATTTGCTTCTAGAATGAAGGACTTATTTTTCAGCTACGGGGAGAATAATAATGACAAAAACCTCTCAGTTGCCAACACCTTACGAGGATTGCCTCAGGTGATTACAGTGACCTCATTCAAGGTCACGCCCTATGGCAGATTATATTTTTCAAAAATAGCCACAGCAATGTCATCCTCCTAGCATGCTGTTGTTACAATGTGACCTCGAGTCTCTGCTTGAATTTGAGCATACGTTTATATCTTCCTCAGCCCTGTGAGTGTGACTTTTGAGGCTTCTGCTGTACAGCTTCTGTTTTTGCTCTTAGAATGTTCTTAGAACTAACCGCCGTGTGAGGAGGAAACTCAAACGACATGGAGAAGCCATGCTCCAGGTAGCAGCCACAGCCGAGGCTGAGCCACCATCGCCATCAGCCACCCAACAAGAGGGAGAAAGCCTCTGAGATGTCACAAGCCTCTGAGATGTCACTAGTCTTAGCCACCATCTCACCACAACTACATGAGAGACCCTGACTAAGAACCACCTGGCAGAGCCCATTCAACACCCAGAACTATAGCGATAATAGTAATCAATCATGGTTGTCATTTTATGACACTAAGTTTGGGGTTAATTTTGCAGCAGTTGATGAGTGTATCAAGTCCCCTTCCCAGGGCAGCCCATGTCCAGTGACTGATGTGGTAGGTAAAGGTCCCCAGGGTTGGGGCCTCCTCACCCCAACGCAGAACAATCCTGAAGGGTGATACCAGCTTCGGAACTTCCTATAGGTCAGCTTATACTTTCACGGGGACCATTATCATGGTTCTGGTTCTCCCTCTGCCCAATTTTCCCTCCCTCCCTTGCGTACCACAGGTGTCAGTCCCAAGCACTCCCTCTTAAACCTGCTGCACACATCTCTCCATTTTTAGTCTGCTTCCCAGAAAACCCATCCTGGGCCAGTGTGTTCGTCCCCAGTATTATTTAACACAGGGACAAACAATGTTGGTTTTAGCTCTCACCATTACAGAGAAAATAATCCATTGACTGCTCACTACTTTTTTTCTAAATCTTTAATAGTTTATGAAATGGAAGTGGTGGGGGAAATGAATGGAAGTTACATTTTTTTAAAATTCGACATTGTATTACGGATCTCATTTCTTACCGTGAAGTGAAGCTACCTGCCCCCAGAGTTTGGCAGGGTTGGCCAGACGGCTTCCCGCGTTTTCTAGAGTTCATTCTTTCAAAGAAAAGACTTTTAACCTGATCTAACAGCAGCAGTGGCTATGAACTGAATTAGACTAACAATGATATCCAAGAGTCATTTTGGTGTTTAGAAGACATTTAAAACTCAAAATTTTGTTTAGAAACATTCGCTGTGGTTCTAAACAAATACACTGTGACTATGCAGTTCTTATTTCTCCACCCCATGGGTTCAAGCAGATACAAAGAAGGCCAGCAAAACAAAGGACCGACACAATGGACAGTTTCTGACTAAGAGGGAGGGGAGTCTGAAAACAATTCATTGACCTGTATACAGGGAGGCCCGCAGCCTATGGTTGGCAGATTTTGCATTACCCAGTGTGGCCTTTATAAGAATTGTGCAGCACATAAATGTTTCCTGGTATATGATGGCCTTGAAAATATGCTTTTAAGGGGAAAGGGGATGCATGTGGGGAAACCTGTTTCATGCAAGAGATTGGGCTGTGTCTGTCAGCAATCTCTCCTTTGCACCTGTTCACTCATCTCCACGGGGGCCCTGCCCGGGCTTTCCCTCCTGTCCCAGTGCTCATTTTGAATTCTAAACATGCTGCCTGCTGTGGTTATTATTGTCCAGAGGCTCCAAATCTTGCTGAGTGTCTGATTCTGCCCCATTACCTTTACCTGAAATATGCCTTCATTACCTGGTCCCAGACTCCATGCTGTTCTTATATGTCATTTAACAAACATTTAAAAAAAAAAAAACCAACACTATGTGCTGGATAAAGTAATATGGGCTAAGGATATGACTATAATCCCCACCTTCAGGAAACTTTATGTCTATTGGACAGCCTTGTCCACAAGCTTGTCAGCTCTACCCAAGATACAGCCTCTCCCTAATGTTCCTCCCACGCTTGCCTGGATAATTTCCATTCTTCCCCCCTCCTCACAGTCTAACAGCGGCAGCTCAGAGGCCTTTAAGAAAGATGACACCATTAAAGGGCAAACGCACACTCCCTTTGCCTAGACACGGATGGAATCTAGTGAGAAATGGGTGTAATTTTTTCCTTACTCTGGAAGCAATCAGAGCAACAATGGAAACATAAATGAAGTGCTTGGGGTGCCAAACAAGCCGTCTAGAACAGAGGCTTAGTCTGGAGGAAAATGGAAAGGGGTTTCACCAGGTTGCTTTTCTACATGGGGGAAAAGGAGAATCTGCTTCTTTGCTACAATTCACCTAACTACATTTGTCTGCGTAACTCAGTATCAAGACTTGGGGAAGCCTCACCAGAAGGGTGAAAACACAGACAGGAGGGAGTAGAATTGGGGAAGTGTAGCCCAACAGAGAACCAGAAGCACAGACAGATACAGCTGGAGTAAAAGAAGCACCTGCGAAGGGCAACCTAGATGGCTTCCAGGGCTTGTAAGAGGGCCGCTCACTGTGTCTTGGCTCCCATGTCCCTGAGAGCACTGTTAGGAAAGGAAAAAACATAGCTACTCTGAGGTAACGCACTCTGAAGAAGTTAAGAGAAAAGTTGCCCATGTTTTAGAAATTATAGAAGGCAAAGATACAAAAAGACCCACCAAGGTCAAAAACTGGACTATGGAAACGGCGAGTCACATTGCCTTCAATGGGGATCTGAACAGAACTTACTGTGAGGGAGGGATCATTGGTTCTTACTGTGTGTCCTCAGTTGTGGGAAACTAGCCCATAAAAGGCAGTTTTCTTTTTCTTACTATTCTTATACCGAGATAACTCCTGACTAGATAGTTTAGAAAAGCAAAATTAGTATGTGATCCATTTGATCAAATTTTACATGTAATGCAAAATGGCAATACATACTATTTAGAGCAAAATTTAAAGAAAGGTAAATATGTACATATAGTTAGGTATTTATTACGTTTTTCATCATTCAGAGCTACACTATCCGATAGGGTAGCCATTAGCCATGTGTGGCTATTTAAACATGTTTAAATTGATAAAATTAAGTATGAGTAAAAACATAGTTTATCCGTTATACTAGTGATATTTCAAGTGCTCACAAGCCACGTGTGACTCTTGGACAGTGCAAGTGCCAAACATCTCCAACATCGCAAAACACCCTGTGGGCAGCCCCAGCTGAGTAAGAAGAGGGTTTCATCCTATTCACAGAACTTCACATGGTGCCTTGGGAGGTCAGAGAGCCAGCAGGTACAGAACTTCCTTTAGCCTTGCCACTCACAGCCTGCTAAATTTAGAAGTTTAGTAGCCTACGAGTATATATTGTCTAATTCATCCATTTATAATTCATCCATCCAACAAAACTACCAACAAAGTTAATTTCCCACCTGAACTCTTAAATTTTCCTTCACATTTTTCTTTTGGGAGCTGGCTTTTTTTCCTTTTATCTCAGTTTTGTTTGATTTTTGTTTTCTCTCAGAGATAAACTGCTTTCAGCCTCACACAGACTTTCGCTTCACACAGCATGGCTTCGGTCCATAGCAGAGACCTTGCTGCTCTCTGGACGTGCTCCAGGTCAGTGACTGTGTGAGTGACTCAGGTCTGCATGAAGTTCCGATTGCCTTTTCACAGTCATGGTTCTCAGACATGGGCTCCCTTAGTTTCCATTGGTGCTAATTTATGCCAATTGCCTGAAATAACCTAAACATTCTCCTTCTGGACTCTCAAAGATTCCTTAAAGGACCAGATTTTACATTTTTAAAAATATTAAGACTTATTTAATAGAGAGTTTTGTAAGCAGAAAAACATCATGGAGGTGCAATAGGATAAAGGATACATGAAGTGTTTCGATTTCGCTCTTAGAAGAGAAAGAGAGGTTTTGTTTTTATTTTCAGATGACTTTTTAATTGAAGCTATTCTAAACTTTACCGAGTCAGTTATTAAGTTTCTTCCTTTGACAGACTCTGCCAATTTAGAGTGCGGGCCAAGTTAGAAAAACAAGGTAGCATGGGGGAGTGGTGAATGAACAACGTATTCGTAAATAATTCGAGGAAGAAAGGGGTTTTGATTTAAGTGCGCACACATGCACCGTGAGCATTTTGCGGCCATCTTGGGCCAGAGACAATCACAAAATTGCTTGTAAAATCTGGCCTTTTTTCCTTATAGACTCCGTTTATGCTAAGGTTTTTCTGCTCTTTTCTTTTAAAAAATACACAAGACACAAACCACAATTCAGCAAACTTATTAAACTAACTAATGAAATAAATAGAAGACTATTTGCCTTGGGTCATCAGCTTCCAGAGAGTGGGTTATATCAATTCTTTAGCCACAATTTGGACTTAGGTTATAAACATGACTCAGTGGAAAAAGAAGAGGGGAAGCTGGGGGAATTTCCATCCTGGAGAGTTAATAATAAGTTAGGGTTGTTTGTTTTTTTATTTAGTATAAATGTGGCAAGTCCCAATTTGTATCACATAAGACAAGAAAAGTTCATTTTCAAATAGTTTGAATGATCTTCATATGATGAAAAATGGATATTCTTGCTATACTGTTACTGGTTGATTTAAAAAAAAAATCAGGTAGAAAAGCCACAGCTTTTGAATGCCTAGAATTTAGGACTAAATGAATATAAAATTGACTAGATTATAATTTGCATTCACCTACCCACTGTTCCTCCTAGGAGGTGGGCCAGCAAACAAAAAATAACCCAAACCCGGTCTGTCACTATGCCCTCACTCCATACAAATCGCTGCCAGCTTATGCCCTGGGCGAGCCTGTGAGGTGCCCCAGGATGTCAGAAGGCAGAGGTCCTGCCCTCGCTTACAGCTGACATCCTGTGTATTTAGCAAAAAACAAACTGGCTCCTGTAGGCAGTCAACTCACATACACTCATGGTTTGTTACTAATATTCCAATGTGGTCAATCTCGGAGAGGCAAGGGGTGGAGAATTCCTGTCTTTAGAAGAAGAGTTTATATATTCAATCCAGTTACAAGCAGGAGACTAGGGGACTTGTCCTGACCCTATATCTGCACAGCAAACCCAGACATTAAGTGTTTATTTAGGATAGCTCTGTGGGGGAAGAAGGGATTGTTGGAAATAATGAGGATGGCTGGAGTCCCTCCAAGCAACCCTTAGAGCTGCGTGTGTTGAAGGACATGAATTACAAAAATGGTGAAATCTCTATAAATCAACAATTTGTTTATCAGGCCTTTATCAGGGAGTGAACTGTTGCCCATGACTAAACTTTCCAGATAAATGGAGCCGACCATTTGCAGCAGCAAAAGTTTTTGTTAACCATTTTAATGAAAAATTTCCCTGAGGATATACATCATGCTTCTCTGACTTCTTAAACACTATAGCACAAAGGAATGTTACGATGATGACTAGGCTTCTCAACGTGAAATCTGTGGCTCAGCTGCACAGCAACGTCAATAAGAAAGCGTGTTCAGGAGGTGTGGGACAGGAAACACTTCCCGAGTGCCTGCCACACACCAGCACCGGCACCAGCGGGAAGGGGCCCAGCAGTCCACAGCCCAGACAGGAGGGGCATCCTCAGGGACTGAATCCTACATAAGGTGCCACAGTAGCACTAAGGGGCAACCTTCTCCAATTTTAGACAGTCCTGCACTAAAGGAAAACAGATTGCCAGACTTTCATGGTCTTTATTCCCATTTTTAAAATAATTTTTCTTTCTCCTACTTCAAACATTGTCTGTTCTCTTTTCTCATTCCTACAAACTCCTTAAAGCCAAACACGATGTCTTACTCAGCTGTGTGTCTCCATGCCTCGTAAAAGTCCTGGCATGTTTGCAGAGTACTTGCAGAGTAGTTAGATCTGTGTTAATTTCAGTAGCCTGCTCTGGATGGTTGGTTCAGTGGATCAAGCATCGCCTGTGAACGGAAAGGTTGCTGGTTCAATTCCCAGTCAGGGCACATGCCTGGATTGCTGGCCAGGTTCCTAGTGAGGGGTGTGCGAGAGGCAACCAAACAATGTTTCTCTCTCTTTTTTTCTCCCTTCCTCTTTCTCTAAAAATAAATAAATAAAATAAAAATAATTTTAAAATATTTCCAGTAGACATGTTTCCTCAGTTTTCTAAACTATGCTACGAAACTGTCACTAATGATGTGTTAAATGGTGAAACTTGCAAAAACGGTAACTCTATTTACACATAACACCAGGCCTTACAGAGTCTGGGTAAGATTCTGGCAGTGGAACTATCTACCATAGGACAAGGCCTATTATGTGTGATGAGTGATGGTCTCTTTTTAAGTTTTCGATGGGTGGCTCTGTGGTGGATGTTTGATGCTCCTGCAAAGCTAACATGAAGTGTTATTTGAAGTGTAAGTAAAGGTAAACATTAAGCAGAATATAATGTCTCTAAATCAGTTTGTTCCACATGCAAATAAGTTATTTCAAGAATTTTGTTGTTAGGATCAAGAATTAAATGAATATCAGTGTATAAAGATTCTGGCCACCAAGTGAAGCTTACATTCCTTTTACTTCTTATATGATAGCATTTTGTGTAGAATGAGTACTTTGGCCTTAAACCTGGCGTTCTCATGAGCAACTCTGAGGATACTCCTCAAAATATCTCTAAGAGATATGAAGTAGACAGCAAAGTCCCCTGCAGCCTCATTCCAGAACAGTACTTTCAGTAGGTAGGAGCAAATTCACCCTGGGATGTTCTTTTCCTGAGTCCCACACCCAAGCTCTAAAACACGAGGTACTTCCCTTCCAGAAGCCTCAGTGTCTTCATCAATGCTATAATCAAATTGGACCCCATGATCTGTAAGTCTCCTTGTTTCCATAGTACTCTGTGATTCTAAACAAAGACCAAAGATTCCAGAGTCTGAATTGAGGCCACTGGAATGTCTCTAGGTCTTGGTTTGTCACATCCCAACCACAACTGTTGTGAAGTCCCAGAATAGGACTATTTTATTTGTACCCCAAAGCTCCTTATCCATTTAGTAGCTTGCCATGCAACCTGCACATAGCAGTGGGTGAGAAAATGAGTGTGCGTTCAATTCAAACAGCGGAATTGGAAAACATGTTGCCACAGTCACCCCCAAGGAACAGAATAACAGTTCATCATAATTTATAAGCTTTGCGTACTCTATTTTTCTACGGTTGGGAAAAATTGATGGCTTTAGTGTCTGAAGAAAATAAAAATTAGGAGATTTGTTAGCAAACATTAACAGAAGTCTACTGAAAACCATCACCATTAAATAATGCAAGAAAACACAGAAGTCTTAGCACCAACATCATGCAGCTCAGAGCGTCATCACACAAAACAAATGTATAGCCGTGACCAAATTTTGTGGACAATGAGAATGACTTTATAAAGAATGTACACCCAGTTCACTTCAATAATGACATATGTTCAAAATTAATCATTTAGAATGGAACATAGTTCTTTGTCTTAATACCAACAGTAAATATATAATGAATGTGCAACGCAAAGAAAATCCAATTAGTTCATCCTGCTCACAAATACTTCATTATGAAAACCATACTCAAGAGCACAATATAACTTTGTAGAAGGATAAAGTCTTTGAAACTCTAACAGGCACTTGCAGGAGAAGTTAGATATTAGCAGTAAATAGCTGCATGCAAATTAAGAAAAAGTGTATCATTAGTCATGCTAAGCATTCAACAAGAGTGGTAGTCAACTTTTTGTGACTTTTACTCAGAGATCTTAGACTTTCGGTTACTTTACGCAGCAAGGGGGTAAGGCAGGCATTACAAGTAGCCAAATATCTATAGGTATCACTAGTTTGAGGAAAATGTGAGCCTTCTAATGTGGCTGGGCTTCTTCACGTTCCGTGACACATAGGGAGAAAAGCTAAGATGGTTATCAGGCATAACTGAGACTGCAGGCTTCTTGCTTCTGGAATAAACAGGACCACTGCCTCTTTTTTTTACCATGTCCAGCATACTAGTCTGAGGCTAAGTAAGACCTGGGCTCTATTTGCCCAGAATTCAGAGGGACCCGAGTTAGGAGAAAAAGAGTCCTCCCTTACTAGACTTAGGATGCAGGGGGAAGAGTCATATTGGAACACACAACTGGACAGGAAGGAGAGACTGAGGGTTTCATGTAAGAAAACCCAACCATGTCTGCACCATGTTAACGAAAATCGTGGCAATAGAGCCCCCCTGGTATGTACAGCCAATGAAACCTTTTGCAAACATTAACAGTATAAAACCTAGACGCATGGGGAAATTATGATACTATATTGGGTGAAGAAAGCAACCACACCATAACAGTAAGGTAAAATATATGTTTTATATGGCAGATGGAGAGACACATTGGAAGCCGAAAATAGTTTCATTTGTTGGAAAGGGATTATAAGAGAATTTTTCTTTTGATTACATTAATGCTGCTCAAATATTCTTACAATATTTTTAAGTCTTCTGAAACATTTGCCAAAATGAGTAACTCTGTAAGATTTAGTTTTTCTCTGCTTTAATTCTTCAGAGTGAGGCTTCCACTACTTCCCTTTCAGAGGTGAGGGCTGATGTATCCTTAACATAGGTATTCACTGAATACCAATATATTTCTTACGCAGGAGGAAGTCTCAAAGCTAAAGTTTGAAAGTAATGTGGATCCAGCCTAAGGAAGTTTCACTTTGAAATTTTACCATTAGGATTTGATTCACATCAAGAGAAAAACTGCATTTCATATGGGCACTTAGTCATTTAGGGAAGCCCTGAAGACAAGGAAGTAGAACATGTGAGGAAAAGTCCTTTGGGCTTCACCAAACATTCTTATACCAGATAAGTAAGATTTAAATAAGTGTCTAGGACAGCCTTGAGATAGAACATGAATGTTTTTAAGGGAGCAAACTGCATTCAGAGAGCAGTGGAAGTATACTGAAGTGTGGTTCACAACAGCGAGCCGGCTGCAGAAGGACAGTGGGGTCTGGTGTCTCGGTAACTGCAGAGGGGGAAGAGCTCCTCCTTTACCGACAGCCTCAGGTCTTACCATTGAGGAGGGCCACCGCCTTGAGTCATTTGCCAGTTGCTGCTTCAGAGGGGAAATGTCTGCTTTGCCAGACACAGACATGGGTTCAGATCAGGGGTAGCGACGCAGCCACAGGCTGGGCGAGGAACAGATGGGACCCGAGCCCCAGCCTCGTGAACAGCGCACTTACACCATCCGCTCGCCCTCTTTCTCTGTGTGGGCCGCGGAGCTCAGGCTCACTGAAGCAGCTGACACGTGCTGCCAGTCTTCACCAGAGCCTCTCCGAGGTCAGGGGACTTTGAGGTTCTCAGTGTATATAAGAAGGAAGAGATTTGGCTTTGGGTGGGGAACACACCTGCAGTGTACCAATGAGGAATAACAGAAGGACACCTCTGAAACCTATGTAGTTGTATTAACCAACGGCACCCCCATAAATTTAATTTTACAAAAGAAATGTCTAAACTGGATTACAAAAATTTGGTACATTTTTAATACTTACATGTAACAAATTGCTGCTTATAAAATGCACCAATAAAACCATTTAAAAAACGGTAATTACAGGATTTATGAGACTGTTGTCCTAACCTACTGTGGATGGTGTGGTCCAGATAATGGGACACACGTTTAAAGTGTCTGATGGGTATTGTCTTCCTTCTGTCCTCTCAGTATAACTGCAGGTATTGCATTCATGGTCACAGTTGAGACCCGTCACGACGGAAGCCCAGCCATACCCCACCTCTTTGTTCCCCCATCAAGGACACTGTTTATCTTTCCCAAATGTTCCTAATTGGAAATCTTTCCTTAACCATAGCCTATCACATCACCTGCTCCAACTTACTGTGATATTATAAAGGAGGCAAAGAGACAATTTGCAAGGAACCAAAAGGATTTCAGGATGTAAGTTGAAGCCTTACTATTGCTAAATGTAAAAATCATAGACTCTCTTAGAGCTGGAAATGATCTTAGAAATCATCTACACTGTGTTCCTTATTTTACTGATGAGGAGAGTCGCCTCTGAGCATCTCATACCTCAGAGATTCTTTTTATTCAAGTGTCAAGGGTGCACATGGTCACCGTGGAGCTATGGAAAGTGTCAGGGATGGAAGGACAGGGGCTGTACTGTGGTGCGATTGCAGGGGGTGCAGCCCGGCATGGACAGGCCTGGAGAGAGCCCCTGCGATCAGAGATGAGCTACTGTCCATTTACACAGATAGGCCCTGGAAGAAGGGCAGAGACATCATCTCCTGCAGAAGGAGGGCCCTAGAGCTGGGGTGGCAGCTGTGGTTGTATTGAGGAAAGCCAGGCAGGGAGGTCTTTTTCCGAAATGTTTTCTTAGGGAAACATTTTCAGATTTTTATACTTAATTAAAATGATTACTCATGGCCAGTCGTGGTATTCTTTCTTATGTTCCAGGAAGCTAGAAAGGCCTTAATGACAGGGTGTCCATCAATTTTTATAAGAACAAATTGGTAAGATCCAATTCTTTTGTGATAGCAAAGTTACTGCCTAGAGGTTTTAGTACCTTAACTGGGAGAAAGGATGGGTGCCTGGTGCAGCTGAGGAAACACACCAAAGAGGTAATTTGAGAAGCAGCCAGCTAGGACCTCCCTAGCAGGCAGAAGGGAAGTCTGAGCTTCTGCTCACATGGGTCCCCATTCGCCTCCCACCCACATACACAGAGAGGGGGAGCCTTAGATTGCCTGTGCTCAGTGGGAAAGTGGGGGGTGGGCACTGTGTCAGAGGCTCCTGTGGAAGCAGCCAGTCCAGCCCATGCTCCTGAGTGATGCCTTTGGCGCGAGTTTATCAGAGGGGACGTGTGGGGCTCCCTCACCCCAAGTACTGCATTGGGAGGGGACACCAAACACCTGGTTTGTAAAGGACTCTTACTGACACGTGAAAGTCGACAATTGTTGATTTATTCCTTTACAATTAGAAATGTTTGCTTTATTTTGAAATTTAACTCCAATATTTGATCTTACAGGCAAAAGCTCAGAATTGATGAAGAAATAAAATTCCTAAGACAGCAGCAGGAAAGAACTGACAAGGAACTTGACAGGTTTGTTTCTTATTCAACTCTAGTGCTGAAAAACATTTCAATTGAACAAATGTGTTACAGAAAACCACAATGATTTTATTGTGTAAAAGTACAGCAACTCAAATATCTACAAGGAGGCTTTCTACTCAACAGTTCATCTGCAGTAAAAATTTAACTTTCTTTATCCACATAATCACCTACTCAGCTAATTTAATTACTTGTTAAACATTATCATCATCTCCTTTTACTCCACCAAACCCAGGACTGGAGCTCAAGGCTTTTAAAAACAAGCCCATGACATGTTGCCATGCTCTAAGGGAAGATGTAAACTCGAAAAACAACCCATTTAGCTGGTCTGTCTCAGTCTAGCTCTTTTCCCCTCTTTTGCCCCTGCTGCTTCCCCTATCCATACTGAAGCAAGTCCTCCACTGAAGCAAGAAAAATTGGGCTCATTAAACTTATTTACTTCATAAATTAGAGTATGAAAAGGAAAACTATAAAGTATTGAGACTAAACTACTTCTTCCAACACACGCACGTGTACAAGAAGGAGCATCAGATGAGCACAGCTCTTCAAACAAGCCGCAGGGGAGACTGCAGGTCTCTGCCAGTCAGCTGCCACTCTCCCTGGCAGTGGGACTTTAGAAAGCCAGCCTCCCAGTCACACGAGGGAATCTTAACTCACTTTTCACCAAAACTTGTCAGGCAGCTTTCCCCTTTGCAACACCTCATTTGCAAGATCTGATTCCAGGTGACTTTTACAAGTTCCCCAAACCAGCTCACATTGGACAGCATTTCTCCACACTGAGGATACATGGAAGATGTAGGATGCTCTTGAGAGTAGCACTGATGAAGCACTCAAATGCACTTTCCACAACAACACGTTGGAGAAAGGGAAGGAAAACATACTCCTTTGGATGTGGTGTAAATTCTGTGTGCCTGTTAAGCTTATAGGCACAAGCATGGAAGTTACTATCTGTAATCTTTGCAAATGAGGTAGTCGTGGAGAGGAAAGAGAATCAGAAAGATGGATCAGAGAGTAGTGATGGTTGCAAAAGTGAACACACAGTTGACCCTTGAACAATGCTGACCCCAGAGAGTCAAAAGTACACATAGAACTTGATGCTCCAAAACTCAAGTTGTCCCTCAGCATACACAGGGGATCAGTTCCAGGACCCCCGCAGATACCCAAATTCACAGGTGCTCAAGTCCCATATATAAAATGGCCTAGACCAATGCACGCAGTCCCCCCAAAATAAATACAGGTATTTATTGGAAAAAGTCCGCATATAAGCAGGTCTGCGCAGCTCAAACCAGTGTTGTTCAAGGGTCAACTGTACTGACAACCACTGGGTTGTACACTTTAAATGGGTGAAATTTATGGCATGTGATATATCTCAATAAAGCTGTTATTTTTTTTTTAAAGAAAAAAGGGGGCTGTAAAGTAAAAGAGTGAGTTGGAAGATGGGTTGATGCTAATTTACCTGCGATGAATGGGAGTCTTAGGATGACTTGCAAGTCAAGGCAATTCGAAGAGCGTGTTACTGAAAGGGCGGTACTCTGGAGTATGTGTGAATGAGGCCATGAGGAAGAGACCCAAACAGTAAGAGCACATTTGAGAAAGGCAGGAAAAGACAGATGTAGAGGGTGGTAAGCAGTGAGGGGAAAATGCAGGTTGAGAAGATACAATGGGCAGAGATAAAGCAGAGAATGAGCGAGGGGACATGTACCAGGCACAGCGTTAAAGCACGCGACCCCTGTGAGGGAGCCTGCTGTGCCCCCAGGGGCCCCCCCAGACTGAACGCCAGAGAGGGGTAGGCCTTGCAGGCCAAGGCCATCAGACTTTATGCTACAGAGGTATGTTTAGATTCTCAGAAAATTTTACTTCCTACAAACTTTATGAAGGAAAAATAATTTTAAAATGTTTCACTTGAAAATTACCAGTAAAAGTAATGGCCTTGCACCCTTTTTTCAGTTTTCTTTCTTTCGTCTGTGTTTTCCTTGCTGATGTTTCTCCCTTGTCCCAAGTTCCTATCCTTCCTTGCCTGGGCTACCTCTGCCACTTTCCGGATCAAAGATCCCTCTGGAAGGCTCCTGTTGCCTCCTGATTTCAACTATTCATCTCCTTCATAAATTTCTTGAATGAGTACTTGGGGGCAGAAGTCATGAGAGACCTCTGAATTCCCACTCTCAGTGAGCTTAGTCCAGTCAGTTTCCTCACCCCTTAGCCTTTCCCATCTCTCTCCCCTTGTCCCCCATATCTTTCTCTTGTTAGTCCCCGTGACTCCTCTCTCCCCACTGACACTTCTCACAGTCTGTGCTGGAGCCAGCTGCGTGGGATCAC
Source organism: Anoura caudifer (assembly GCA_004027475.1). Classification (NCBI taxonomy): domain Eukaryota; kingdom Metazoa; phylum Chordata; class Mammalia; order Chiroptera; family Phyllostomidae; genus Anoura; species Anoura caudifer. The sequence goes on from PVKU01007375.1 coordinate 52,318, forward strand.
TTAAGGGGGCACTGTGTGCGCCACCTCTCTGAAGAGGATACTTAGAGCAGGGACACGGTGTCACACCCTGGTTGGAACTGAGGGCTTGAGTCACACTGCTTGGGTTTAAAACCTGTTTTCCTTGTTATCTGTGTGGCTATGAGCAGGTCACTTAACCTATTGGAACCTGTTTCCTCATTTGTAACACAGGATAATAGCATTATCTACTTCACAAAATTGTTGTCAGTGTTTCCTGGCTGCTGTAGCTGAGTGGATTGAGTGCAGGCTGTGAACCAAAGGGTTGCCAGTTCAATTCCCAGTCAGGGCACATGCCTAGGTTGTGGGTCAGGCCCCCGGGGGCGGGGGGGGGCGGTGAGAGGCAACCACACATTGATGTTTCTTTCCCTTTCTCCTTCCCTTCCCCTCTTTCTAAAAATAAGTAAAATCTTTTTTTAAAAAAAAGATTGTTGTAAGTGTAATTGAATTAATATTTGTAAAGTGCTACCAAGTGGCCAGCACATTAAATTCTTTGTAAATATTGGCTCTTAGTTGGTGTTAGTATAAAAATTAATTTGATTAATGATTTTCTTTATTCCATGATTAGACTCCAAGCAAAGGCTGCCAAGAAGCCTTATGAAGTTGAAGCTGACTTTGAGAAGTTCCTACATAAACTGGTAAGTTGGGGTTTATTTTTAATTTTTTAAGTATATTTTATTGATTTTGCTATTACAGTTGTCCTGTTTTTTCTCCCCTTTCCCCCCTCTCCCTTCAGCATTCCCCTCCTTTAGTTCATATCCACAGGTTGTACATATAAGTTCTTTAGCTTCTCCCTTTCCTATACTACTCTTAACCACCCCCTGTCTATTTTGTACCTACCAAGTAGGCTTCTTATTCCCTGTACCTTTTCTCCCATTGTCCCCATTTCCCCTCTTTGTTGATAACCCTCCATCTGATCTACATTTCTGTGATTCTGTTCCTGTTCTAGTTCTTGGCTTTTTGTTTTTGTTTGTTTTAGGTTCAGTTGTTGATACTCTTGAGTTTGTTGTCATTTTACTGTTCATATTTTTTATCTTCTTTTTCTTAGATAAGTCCCTTTAATATTTCATATAATAAGGGATTGGTGATGATGAACTCCTTTAACTTGACCTTATCTGAGAAGCACTTTATCTGCCCTTCCATTCTAAATGATAGCTTTGCTCGATAGAGTAATCTTGGATGTAGGTCCTTGCCTTTCATGACTCTCAAGACTTATTTCCAGCCCCTTCTTGCCAGTAAGGTCTCTTTTGAGAAATCAGCTGATAATCTTATGGGAACTCCTTTGTAAGTAACTCTCTCCTTTTCTCTTGCTGCTTTTAAGATTCTCTCCTTACCTTTAATCTTGGGTAATGTACTTATGATGTGCTTTGGTGTGTTCCTAGAGTCCAGCTTCTTTGGGACCCTCTGAGCTTCCTGGACTTCCTGGCCAGTTTGGGGAAGTTCTCTATTATGTTTTCAAATAAGTTTTTCTTCCTCTTCTCCTTCTGGCACCCCTATAATTTAGATGTTGGAATGTTTAAAGTCATCCCAGAGGTTCCTAAGTCTCTCATCATTTTTTTGAATTCTTATTTTTTCCTTCTGCTCCAAACTGTTGATTTGATTCCCATTTTCCTTCCCATCACTGTTGGTTCCCTGTACATTTTCCTTTATTTCACTTTTCACGGCGTTCACTTTTTCCTCTATTTTGCAACCATATTCAACCATTTCTGTGAGCATCCTGATTACCAGTGTTTTAAACTCTGCATCTGACAGGTTGGCTATTTCTTCATTGCTTAGTTGTGTTTTTTTCCTGGAGCTTTGATTTGTTCTTTCATTTGGGCCTTTTTTTTTTTTTCTGGTCTCAGCACGCCTGTTACATAATATGGTGTGTTCACCAGGGCAGGGCAACCCACATCACTGCATTGTGACACTGTATGTTGGGGAGGGGTCAGGGAACAATGCTGCTTGCTCAACTTTCACAGGCTGTCAGTCACTTACCCCACTACCCACAAGCAAATTGGGCCCTTCTGGTGCAGATTCCCAAGTGGGTGGGCTTGTGTACATTCTAGAGACCCTGTGGGTCTCTCTAAGGAACTCTCCTGTGAGACTGGGAGTTTCCCCCACCACCACAACCCCCACAGGCTATTTCAGTCAATGGTTTGAGGCTTTATTTCCTCACACTGGAACCCTGGGTTGCACGGTCTGTCTCGCTCCCCATTTGTTCCTCCCAGTTTATCTGCTCGAAAATGTGGGAACACCCAGTCCGCCAGCCACCGCCTAGCCACAGGCATCCTGTATGCCTGGCTACCCGACTCTGCCTGTCCTACTAGCCCAGATGAATGTTTCTTTAACTCTTTGGTTGTCAGACTTCCATACAGTTCAATTTTCTGTCAGTTCTAGTTGGTCTTTGTTTTAAATTTTTTGTTGTTGTCCTTCTTTCGGTTGTGCAAGGAGGCACAATGTATCTATCTATGCCTCCATCTTGGCCAGAAGTTCCCTGTTTTTGTTTTTTTAAATAATTTTAAAGAGAATTTCCCCCCTAGATTCTCTTATATAGACTGGACAACATTTAATAAACATTATAGGGTTTCACATCCAAGTTACAGAGGTAGGATGGAATACATTCTTGTTAATCATCCATATACACATATAATCTGTTTTACGTATTCATGACAACCTCATGCCCACTACCCCCATCCCTTGCTTTGACCAAGGACAGTTTATACAACTCAAAACCTGCAAATGCCGTCAGACTTTCAAATTAATAGAAAATTAGTGGTGTTCAAAGTTGTATTTATATTTTCCATTGACAATTCCACAAAAATATATTGGATTCCAACCACTGGGTCAGATGAATGATCCCTGCCCTTGATTAATAGAAATATAAGTCAGAAATGATAAGGTTCTGAACAGGGCTCAAGAGTGAGAAAGAAGAGGAAAGAGACTGCTCCATCTTTCCACTTTTCAGTGTCCTCTCCACTTCTGCTTATGGGTAGTCCTGTTCAAGCTGAAGGGCTTTCCTCTCTTCCAACAGGCAAGAATATGTAGAAATTAGTGTATGAGTGGGGACCCCCCAAAAGAGAATTACCTTCTGGAGGGCAGGCCCCTTGTAGTACAGACTTGCCCTACGAGGTGAGTGTCCTAGCAACCCATCTGCATCAGTGTACCAGCTGGCATTGTTGTGACAGGCTGCATTCAGCTTCAGTGAATTTTTTTTGAAGAACCTTGCAACGTGGTTGCCCATTTCATGATGGGTGATTTACAAGCGCACCTGCCCACACTGCACTGAGTGTTCAGCAGTTTTTGACCAAAAACAGCATGATCCCAGTGCCCCACCCTCCCTATTCACCCTATCCTGCCCCAAGTGACTTTTTTTTTGTTGTTTTCCCGGATGAAAAATGTTCTCAAAAGGAAACATTTTGCTGATGTGGAAGAGGTGAAACAAAAAATGGCAGAAGTACTAAAAGGCATCAAAATTGACAAGTTCAAAACTGTTTTGAGCAGTGGAAAAAACATCTCAATAGGTGTATTGCATCAAATAGACAGTACTTTGAACATGACTGAAGTTTAAACATGTAAGAATACAAAATTTTTTATAAATAAATTCCAGTTTGTGGGAAGTCCCCCCTAATGCAATAAATCTGAAGCTTAGACAATCTGATGTCAGGAGTAGGAGAGAGCCTTTTATTTTCAGCATGCTAGGCTTCACTTAAAAATCTAGAGCAATCCTCATTGGCTATTGGTGCAATGTCAAAACTAGGCATCAAATATTCTAATCAAACTCCTATATGAGCCACAAAGGTATGATAGGAAGGAGTAAAACATCTGGGTTCTTAATAGCAAACAAACAGGACTATTCTTACTTCCACAGACACTAATTAATTCTTTCTCACATTTTTGTTGGTATCTCTTAACTACTACTGCTACAGACATGAGGACAGAGAAATATTTATTTAGCATAGAGAACAAACAAGTGTGCAGGTATGCTGGTACAGGGCAAGCTGACCTCAGCTAGTAAATGATAGTCTCCCTGAGTATCAGGGAGACTACAAGGAGCTGTGAAAACTCTCACGCACTGGGCAGCCCCTGCCTCATTAAACCAGGCAACGACTTCTTCAGCTCTAGTTCATTGTGGCCCCATAGGAATGGAGGCCAAAGAATTATCAGGTCTTCCACCATCAGTAATTCAGATTCATGCTCAAGTTCCATCTTCCACATGGAGCTTTTTTCCAGTAGCTCTAGCCCCATTCTTTCCAGAAAGGTGGATGTCTCTCATAGTTTCTAGAATAACACTTGGTGATGCTTTGATTGAGAAGCTGTTCTCTTCTTTAAGCTAGACATCAAGACAAACATGAAGTAAATCCACAGCTTAGAATGACTGTGTCCTGCAAAGCAGAGTATATACTGAAAATTTTTCCTTACTATTATAAGGAAGGAATTGCATTGTGAAAAATTTAAATATAATAGCAAAGCAATGGCAAGTGCTTTTTTTTTTTTTTTTAACTGTGATCCAGGTATCTTTAAAGAATTGTGTACCAACCACAGATCTTTTGTGGAAAATGGAAAGGTATTAAATAATAAAGGGTTATCACTTTAAATCAATTCAGATTTTGGATTACTGAGTTTTAAAAACTCAAAATTCTTTCAAGAAATTTGACTTAAGCCTCCTCAGGTGTTTACCTTTCTGCTAAGGAGGAAATGCACCAGAAGTTCGCTTTGAGATGGGAGAGAAGGTCTCCCAGTCCCTATGTGACTGTTGTCCTTGGGAACCGTCACAACCAAGTCTGCGTCAGCCTCCACCAGCCGAGGTAGAGGATGATAACGCCAGTCTCTGAGTGGCATGTAGTGAGCGAAAACAATCACAGAATAATAGAAGACTGTCATAATGTTCCGGATAATTCATGCCATAAGACCACGGCTGTCTCAATTATCTGATTACAATTATCTGATACTTGTCTCAATTATCCAAGGTGCTTTCTGCTGTAAATCTCCATAGAATTGAGATGGCCCTCCTGTATTCTATCCACAAGAGAAAGTCATTCATTTATCTTCGCCACATGGCCAAACGTTTCTTCCCACTTTTGGTAAACACACACACATAGCCACCAGCACCCCTAACCAATCCCAGAACCAGCTCTAAGCCTTTTCCTGCTCTCACCCACACCCCTGCACACCGGTCCTACACTGGTCCCCATACGCAAATAAGCCTTGCAGACAGGATGAAGGGATGCAAGGTGGTGTTGGCCAGAACAGTAAGCATCCTCTCAGATTAGGGATGCATTTGAGAAAAGGTAGGATAGAGTAGGAAAACAGTGAACTCCATGGACAAACTGAACTATCTCAATTATCATCTAGATAATTCTCTATTTCAGTGTGAAGAGAGATAAAGACTTAAAGTGTCTACCTAAGTTTCTCCGTTAAGTGATAGAATTCAAGGCCCAAAGAATTGAAAATGATTTTTTACATGGTATCACATGGTTAAAAAAATTAAATGATTGGGATTTTCTTTCTAAATCCACCTTTTGAAAAAAATTAAGCAATTCTCATCCCAATAATTGGGAGAATTTCACATTCAAGTATAAGATGTCTGGAATCTGTGAATCCCTAATAATGTATTATTTTAATAGCATTCTGGAGCTCAAGTTGAGAGAGAATTTCTGGCATCGCCATCATCAGCATCAACAACAGAAGACCACCTTTGAGGAAGAACACTAAAGAGAAACCAGAAATAAACTGTATTTAAAGAATATTGTATACAATTCCATTGTATCAGTTTAATTGTAACAGTGTGTTTAATTCTAGTCCAATCTATGAGGTCAGGATTTCCTAATTCATCTTTAAAAAATCTTGAAGTGAATAAATCCCAATAAATCATCCTTAAGGGATCTGTCCAACCATAATTTTGGCTCTAATTGATAGAAAACATATTTTAAGATGGAAAAATAATCATTATGAAACATAGAAAGCTTTCAACCATTTCTTTGGAAACACATCTTGATAATAGTAACCGTTCATCATAATACAAAACAGAAAGGATTAATTTACTGTGGCATAAGAAGTCCTGCCAGTTCCTAAATGCCCTAAATAGTTTCTCTAAGATTTTTTACATTGTTTAGGCCTCAAGGAAAACCAAAGCCCCACCTCCAGGTTTGGTAGCAAACAACCTCTGATTCTCCAGTGCTAGGCTTTGGTTGCTCCTCTGGTAATAAGCTTCATGCACGTTTGCTAGGAAGCTGGGCAGCTTGTCCGTAGGTACCAGTGAGACTGTGCAGCCTCCCCATCCTGCTCCAGTAAGTCGTGACCCTTGAGCCCCAAATGTCCTAAAACAATGAGAAAAGAAAAATTAGACACTGTGGATGAAAATGAGAGTGATTTGGCTGGTGCTTGTAGGACAGACAGTCCACCAATGTCCTAATGAGAGAATATGTGTGAGTGTTTTGTTTTGTGGGTTTTTCTCCAGTGTTGTTGAGCATTTTAGTAAATTAGAAAATTTGTACTTTTACAAAAGGTGATTTAAAATTTAATTGTTTCTTAAACTACCCCCAGTTTTGGCTCTAAATAGTAAGTAGTTGCTATAGAGCCTTTCAAGTGCTGATTTTATGGAATCTTCCCTTCTTCATCCGGAACTGGTCTGACACCTGGACTTGGAATCTACCCTCAGATGAAATGCATGATTGGAATGGAAAGTACTATATGAAAGAGCACATAGCAAGAGGTCCTGGTAGTCAAGAGGGCAGACAGCTTCAAACCTAAGATTTATACCAGTGAAAGTCCCTACACAAAGTTCAAGGATCACTCATCTTTACGGGATGCAATATATCTGACAATAAAAGTTAACATGTACTTCCAATTCTTCCTGATAAAATTTACTCCAAATTCACAGCAGATTAAAAACTCTATAAGTAATTTAGCATAATTTTGTTCCTTTTTTCCATCTAAATGAGCTACTTTACTTCCTGGAAAATATCAGTAGAATATTACCCCTAATCTAGAACATCAGAATTATTGCACACCAGTAAATCATTTCCCCTTAATGATTTTGTCAATTGATTTTTTCATCATCTGTTTTTTTTCGTTAAAATGTTATTTTCAAATGAAAATAGATGTCTAAGGAAGAAAACAAAAGTGCATGCAAATCAATGAAAATAACTCATCTCCTCCCATCCCTCAACCACTCACTCAGCTTATGGCCCAATAGCTAAACTGAGCCCAGGCTCCTGAAAAGTTTCTCTGCCCCTGGAATTCTCAGATTATTCTGAGTTCTTAGATTGGCAAAGGGCCAGTTTGCAATTTGGTGATTAGGAATTAAAAAAAAAAAACTTGTCAGTCACATCAAACTTTCTCTACGTGGAGAATGCTGAGAAGAGTGGAGGTGCCAGTGAAGCATCTCCGGGAGACCACAGCATCCTCTGGAGAACACTGTGCCTTCTCTTCCATGGTTTTCTAAGACTCAGACGCTGCCATTTTGCTGGACTCAAGTCAACCAGGTCTTTTATGGTCTTCAGTGGACTACTAGGCATATTTTTTTACATTTTCTCATTTGAACAGTTTTTGAGAGCTGTGGTTTCAAAATTGAACCTAAAGCAAATTGAGTGTTGTTTGCTCTAACTCACTGCCAACCCCAAAGGAATTGTGCCAAGAGGGACTGTCTTCCTGATATCCCACCAGTTTCCAGAGAGCAGAAGTCAGAAGACTTCCTAAGTGAATGCACTCACTTCTGAGTCTCCCGAGCTGCTCTGTCAGCACCCTGCCTGCTGTAGATGAAAATGGACTAAATTGCATCAACCACATGGTCTAAAACCATCAAGGCTCAAATTTCACAAACAGAGAACGATAAGTGCTATTATAAATAGCCTCTTCCCTAAGACTAAGGCACTTGTGATCACAAATCAGGGTCTGTCCACAGCTGGTCAGCATTCTGCCCAGCTAGCCACACTCACTGGTCCTGCCTGCAGTGTTCCCCACGAGTGCTTACTAGGCCCTTTGGCAGATGCCACAGAAATTCTGAGAGAGATCCAAAAGTTAGGTGACCAATATAAACTTTAAGTTAAGAAAAGAAAGCAAGTAAGCCAAGGGTATTCAGTAAACTTTTCATGTTTGCATTTTTTCCCCCTTGGGAGAACAGTAAGAAATTAAAAATATAGGTCCTGAGAGGCGATCATCAGAGAGGCAATACAAGAGTTATGAAAGCCAAAACCCTAAAATCTTCTAAATGGCATTTTGATGACTGTGGTGACTTGACAGAGAACAGTGTGGAGGAGCTGGTCAAAACATCGAAAGCAGCCTCTGCCTTAAACAGCGTGATCTACAAAACAAAGGCTAGGGCAGATGATGGGTAGAGATTCTAAATAATGTTCCCTTTAATCCTTTTATCACTGAAAAGTATATTCTTATAACTTTACAGGCACCTGATAAAACCTATAAAATGTCCCACTTTTAAACGAACAGACTTGACCATAAAACACTTATTAAGGAAGGCACGACACACAGGGCAATGGCGGGCAGGAGAGGGAGGTCCAATAAGACCCAACTTTGCTGCACACTACAAAGACAGAAAGCAAGTAATTTCGCCTTGCATGTATTTCAATTCAATTTCATTTCAATAAAAGTAAATATTTTTATATTATACACATAGCTATTAAATTATTTCAGAAAATCTTAACTCTAGGGACAGCTTATATCTATTTCTCTAATCTTAACCCAGCATACTTCCAGGCATTCGATAGGTTCTAAAAAATGGCTGCTGAATTGTGATATTTGTTTTAAAATATCAAAATATATACTCAGGCTATTTAAGAAAACCTCAATTATGTGAAATGAAGTATCAGAATAAAGGGAAAAGATGATACTTGCCCAATTATAAAATATCTTCGAAAAGAACAAAATGTAAATTTTAAAGTAGAATTTACTGAATAACATAAAACAATTTTGAAACCAAGTCAATCACTGTATTTTGTCATGTATAATGTACACCCACATTTTTGGCCCAAACTTTCAGGAAAAAAAACTTTTGTTTTAATTTTTTAATTCAATTGTTTATTTATATTTAGAAACAAAACCAATTATCATGTTCTTGGGTATTATTTTCCACACAGATATTATTATGGTTTCTAGAGTTACACTTTTACCACATAAGCATAAATTAAAAAAACATTAATAGATACAGAATTAGTACTACCATGTATGATGTGCATCCTTATTCTACCCTTAAAAATTTAGGCAAAAAAGGAAGTTCTGGACAAGATGGTGGCATAGGTAGATAGACTTTGCCTCCTTGCACAACCAAAAGAAGGACAACAACAAATTTAAAAACAAAAAACAACCAGCACTGCCAGAAAATCAAACTGTATGGAAGTCAGACAACCAAAGAGTTAAAGAAACATTCATCCAGACTGGTAGGAGGGGCAGAGACAGGTAGCCAAGCAGAGAGGAAACGCAGCAAGGCTGCTGCTAACAGACAGGGCAGTCCCACATTCTCTTGTGGAAAAATCAGGAGGAACAACTAAAGAGTGGGACAGACCTCACAACCCAGGGTTTCAGTGTGGGGAAATAAAACCTCAAAACTTCAGGCTGAAAAAAACTGTAGGGGTTGCAGTGACAGGAGAAATTTCCAGTCCCACAGGAGAGTCCATTGGAGGGCCCACAGGATCCTAGAACACACACAAACCAATCCACCCAGGAATCAGTCCCAGAAGGGCCCAATTTGCTTGTGGGTAACAGAGGAAGTGACTGAAAGTAGGGCAAAAGCCAAGCCAGAGGCATTGTGTTCTCTCTGACCCCTCCCCCACATACAGCAACACGACACAGCAAAGAGGGTTGCCCCACTCTGGTGAATACCCAAGGCTCTGCCCCTTACAATATAACAGGTGTGCCAAGACAGGTATGACTCAAATGAAAGAACAGATCAAAGCTGTAGAAAAAGAACTAAGCAATGAGGATACAGCGAATCTATTAGATGGAGAGTTTAAAACACTGGTCATCAGCATGCTCACAGAAATGGTTGAGTGCAGGAGCAAAATAAATGAAGAAGTGAAGGCTGTATAAAGTGAAATAAAGAAAAATAAACAGGGAGCCAACAGTAAAGGGAATGAAACCAGGACTCAAACCAACAATTTGGAACAGAAGGAAGAAATAAACAACCAGAACAGAATGAAGAAACAAGAATTCAGAAAAATGAGGACAGGCTTAGGAACCTCTGGGACAACTTTAAACATTCTAACATTCAAATTATAGGGATGCCAAAATGAGAAGAATAAGAGCAAGAAATTGAAAACTCATTTGAAAAAATAATGAAGGAAAACTTCCCCAATCTGGTGAAGGAAATAGACATACAAGTGCAGGAAGTTCATAAGATCCCAAAGAAATTGAACCCAAGGAGGCACACACCAAGGCACATCATAATTAAATTATCCAAGATTAAAAATAAGGAGAGAATCCTAGAAGCGGCAAGAGAAAAAGAGACAGTGACCTACAAAGGAGTTCCCATAAGACTATCAGCTGATTTCCCAAAAGAAAACTTACAGGCAAGAAGGGGCTGGAAAGAAGTATTCCAAGTCATGAAAGGCAAGGACCTACATCCAAGATTGCTCTATCCAGCAAAGCTGTCATTTAGAATGCAAGGGCAGATAAAGTGTTTCTCAGATAAGGTCAAGTTAAAGGAGTTCATCATTACCAAGCCCTTATTATACGAAATGTTAAAGGGACTTATCTAAGAAAAAGAAGATAAAAAGTATGAACAGTAAAATGACAATAAACCCACAACTATCAACTACTGAATCTAAAAAACAAAAACAAACTAAGCAAAGACTAGAACAGGAACAAAATCACAGAAATGGAGATCACATGGAGGGTTAGCAACAAGGGAGTGAGAGGAGGAGAGGGGGGGAAAGGTACAGGGTATAAGAAACATAAGTGGTAGGTACAAAATGGGGGGAGGTTAAGACTAGCATAGAAAAAGGAGAAGTGAAAAAACATATATATGACCCACGGACATGAACTCAGGGGCGGAATACTGGAAGAAGGATGGGTGCTGGGTGGAGGGGGATAAAAGAGAGAAAAAAATGGGCAACTGTAATAGCATAATCAATAAAATACACTTAAGAAGCAAAAAAAAAAACGTTGGCAAAAACAGTACAAGTTATACACGGCAAAATGCTGTATATGTGAAACAGCATATATATATCAATATAATATAAATATAAACAGTCAGTAAGATATTATTTTTTAGATTTCATTTTTTTATCTTTAGAGGGAAGGGAAGGAAAGGGAGAAAGAGAGGGAGAGAAACATCAATTTGTGGTTGCATCTTGCGCATACCCTACAGAGGACCTGGCCCACAACCCAGACATGTACCCTTACAAGGAATTGAACCAGTGACCCTTTGGTTCTCAGGCCAGCACTCAATCCATTGAGCCACATCAGCCATGGCCAGTAAGATATTCTTTACCTGGACAGATTTCTAGTTTCTGCTCTGAAGCCTAAAATATTCTGACTAGAATCTCAGAAAATAGACCTTCTAGAACAATTTCTATTATTTTTACAGCCAAGTTAGAAACACTTTCAGATTGCCTTAGATTCAAGGAACTACAGAGTTCCAATACTGTTCAAATGAACAAATACAATACTGTTTTTCATTTGAAAAAGTATAAGAAAATATGACTACAAGTCTGTTTGAGAAACCTAAGCCCCTAAAAGGCATTGAAGACCAGTGGTGTGGTTCTAGCATGTCCTACACAGGTCTGTCCAAAAAAAGTCAAGCCATTGTTAATATAACAAGAACAGTTTGCACAACATCGATGTGACCTTGGCTCCTGGCAGCCAGGGAGAGTGGACTGGAATGCACATACATGAACAATGACAACTTCACTGTACTAGTCAGTGGGGGCGGTGGACACCTTTGAGTGAGCATGTGCACTATGTGGCTGTCACATTCAAAATGACCGAGTGAGTAGAGCAAGGAGCCTGCATCAAATTTTGTGTTAAGTTTGAACATTCCTCAGCAGAAACTATTCAGATGATTCAGAAGGCCACAGCTATGGGCAACTGGTGATTGGAAGCTTCATCATGACAACGCGCCCACTCATGCATGTCTCATGCAGAGTTTTTTGGCAAAACATCAAATGACCCAGATGACTCAGTCCCCTACAGCCCAGATTTGGCACCCTGTGACTTCTGGCTTTTCCCAAAACTAAAATCACCTTTGAAAGGGAAGAGATTTCAGACCATTGAAGAGATTCAGGAAAGTACAATGGGGCAGCTGATGGTGACTGGGAGAACTGTGTGAGGTCCCAAGGTGCCTACTTTGAAGGGGACTGAGGCATCATTGTCCTATGTACAATGTTTCTTTTATCCTGCACCTTCTTCAATAAATGTCTCCATTTTTAATATTGCATGGCTGGACACCTTCTGGACAGACCGTGTGTGTGTGTGTGTGTGTGTGTGTGTGTGTGTGTGTGTGTGTGTGTGTGTGTGTTTGTTGGGTCAGGGGACAGTAAGTGGAAGATAGCAGCCCAAATAGAAGTGAGCCCTGAGGGCAGCTGGAATGGCTCTTTCCCTTTTCTTTAGCAGCTGGTGCAGACTACCACCTACAATAATGGGAATCGAGCGTAGTAATGTGGGTGTGCACCGTATTCCTCCACATTTGGATCTGCTCAGGGGAATGGGTATGAGAGGCTGAGCAGCACAGCCATAGGATAAAGTTGTGGAAAGACTTCTGAGGAAGACGGGAAATTTACTTTTGTAACCTTTGTTGGTCTATTAACAGCTTGGGCAATAATGCATCACTGAGTCCTCTCTTATTTTGACAAGTGTCAAAGCAGAACTAAAAGCCTTAACAATTTTTTCTTAAGTACAACCAGAGAAACCAATAACAAATGAGCTGTGTCACATGCAGTTGACTTGGTTTCAAAACCCTTTTGTGTTCTTCAATAAATCTTACATTAAAATTTAGCCATTTCTTAAAATGTACATCTTCATTAAAAAGAGTTATATCGGGGCAAGCTTCATCTTTTTCCTTCATTATTATACTTTGTTTCACATAATTGAGGTTTTTCTAACATTAATCTAATTAAAAAATAAATGAACAGCCTCACTGCAGGAGTGTAGTTTCCTTCTCCCTCCCTGGCCCTTTCTTTGGATCCTCAACTGATTTTCTCTTGGAGAGCAGTCAGAACCTCCACAGAAAAACAGCAAGCACTGCTGATCTCGACCTTTTCTTCCTCTCTCCCCTTGAGTCACAATGTAGCTTCTATAAGCTCTTATAGGCTAACTACCTAGAGACACCTTTCCTGACATGCAGCCTGGCCATAACGCTTTAAGATTTTAGCTTGCAGTAGTGCCCGGAGTACTGTAGGCATAGAAATCCTTCATTCACTTAATCAATTAGTTGTCTTTCCATGCAAATAGTTTCCAAGCAGGCCTTCAGGAAAACTAAAGGAATTTTAAAGTGCCACAGTGGACCAGGGAGGGAAATCTCAAGATCATCTTTGGCAATGCTCCTGAACCCATTTCAGCTCCCCTCTTCTACTGACTGATTATGTTAACTTGTTCAAAACATTTAACCTCTTAGTGCCTCCTCCATCTCCTGCTCCCATATCTGATGGAACTCTAAGATAATTCTGACCCAGAAATGTAAAGTCTGACTTCCAAAAATGTGGCTTTTACAGAAACAAGAAAATTTTCTCAGGCCAAAAACCCAAAGAAACCCAAGTCGTCTTGACTACTCTCCTCACCCACATGGCAATTGCCCTGAATCTTCCTTCAGGGCCTTCTGCACAGGACCAGTGAGCACTTTGTTCCCATCCTTCTCCACTCAAAGCCAGAGACCTGCCAATGGCCCACCGGGCCTCCATGGTGATGCAGACACTGGCCTTCAGTGTCCGCGGCATTATGGATGAGATACAAGACAAATTCACATGGACTACCGAGTCCTGTGGAGGAAAAGGGACGGCATGGCCACTCTCTCAAGAGGAGAGCGCACTGACCCTTGCCTTGACAGGTTTTTATTGGGTTTCAATTTGCACAGGAATACAGGTAAAGTTCATTAATCATTGTCAGGCAGTAAGGATCAAACAATAGATAGTATACAAAGAACTACCAGGGCCTATTCTGAGTCAGGGTCTGTTAGCTAAAGGGCTACAAAACTTTGGGAAACAAACTCATTTCTTGCTCGGAACCTTATCATTTAATTGAGAGCATTCTTAGAAAAGCAGGTTTCACAGGATTTTATGTACTCTTTCTTAGGCCTGATCACCCAGGGAACCCGCCCTTTCCAGCACAGGGCTGCACCACCCTCTGTCATTGTTTCAGGCTTAAGTCAGGCAGCCAAGAGATTAGGAGACTTCTCACGGACAGAATGAGGACTCAGCTATGTCAAAGCTGAGGGTCCATCACCCCCTTTTGCTATAGCTCCCCCAAGTCCTTCCCTGGGGCCTCCCTGTGATTGTGCCTGTCTTAGGTTGTTCCCCCCTTGGGGAATCTTACCCATCATTGGCTAAGTGATCAAGCACTGGGGGCCAGTTATGGATGAAGTAACAGGAGCAGAAGCGGTGCTCTTGGGGAGATAAGCTTTGTCTTCATAGTGGCTTATGGTCCGAAGGTTGCTCACTCAGCCTGAGCCATGTGGGGATTACAGCTCCTGAAACCAAGCAGGGCAGTTCCCAACATCTCTCCCTTTTTTGTTTTTTTAAATCAATTGTAATTGTTAAGCCTGTGAAACCTACTATTTGCTGTTCCCAAATGCAATCTTAAGAAATAACCTCTATATATATCATAAAGCACAAATAAGGATTAAGACAAGGAGGCACCCAAGGGCTGCTAGGACCCAAATTTGTAAATTCATTCCATTAAAAAAATGATGCAAATGCAAGGGATAAGAGTAACAGGTCTGGTTACACTTCAATCCTTGGGAGAATTAGCACAGACTTCAGGAAGTTACTTTAAAGATATGCAGCAAGGGCTTGCCGCCTGAACTCAGGGTGAGAGAGTTTTAGCAAGAGCAAGTCACAAAGCAGCCTAGGTATAATGCAGGCCTGATTTCCCAAAGGAGAACTTCTTCATGGGTGTGGTCCTGTGTGCCAACTCGCCCCCCTCTAGTTTTCCACGTGGATGTTGGGCCACATTTCCATGTCTCTAGAAGCAGTTCCCTACACTGTGGTACAGCTCCTACCACCCTCTTACTTCATCACCTACTACCCTCTCCTGCCTGTACTGCCCTCCAGCCACACTGGTCTTCTTGCTTTTCCTCACATGTGACAGCCACATACCTACTTCGGGACCTATATCTGTGCTGTGCTGTTTCTTCACTTCCTTCAGGTCTGTGTTTATATACTATCTTGTCAGAGAGGCCTCCTTCAGCCACTCCATATAAAGATTTCCCACTCAATCCTGGTGCTCTGTATCCCTTCTTCTTCTATTTTTTTCTTTCATAACACTTATCACTACCATGTCACTTATTATTAATTGTCATTTCCCTCTTTCCCTATGAAAGTCATAGCTGGTGCATCACTGCAGGAAGAAAAGGTTCACTAGTGAATTGCAGAAAGCTAGTGAATGCCCTTCCACTGCTTTTCAGGAGGGATTCAAACTACCTTGCTACCTTCCAGGCAAAGACGCTTCTTCCTGATTTTGCATAAATCATTCCACTTCCTCTCATGTCCAGAACTGAACAATATTTGTTTCCCTCCATTTACCAGGCCCTTGATATTTTCTAAAAAGAGCACTTACAATGAAACAATCCTGGAAGGCTTTTTGGCAATTAGTGAGCAAACACTGACAACAACAGAGTTATTGTGTCAATGCTGTGTTCAAGTCTCTTGACAGATTGGGTTGTACACTCCATTTGTGATGATTGGAGCTACTTGGTTTAAACTTTTCAGGCTGGGAGTGTGGCAATGAGTAAGGCAAGCCATAGGCGCCAAGTGGTAAATTGTGTTTTCATTACTAATTACAGACAGTTCTTCTCATGTTCATGTATGTATAATCTTCTCACAGTGGAAATAACATCTAGCCATTTGAGAATTTGCCCAATTTCCCTTCCAGTTCTCCCAAGGTCATTGAGGTCCCTCCTGGGTACAGGAACCACTCTGCTGTCTGATGCCCACTCACTAGCAGTCACAAGGGAATCATTCTCAGGCTTTGTGAAAGTTCCCCTCTCTACATATCTGTCCCAACCAACCTTTTATAAACTGGGCTTTCTTCAGTCCTTATTTCCCCAAATTGCCTAACAAACTGGGAAGGCAGGAAATGCTGGCTCACTGAATTAATTCCTCTAGCCACCTCCCCCTACCGCCACTACATTCCAAGTTTGAGACTCACTTTCCGTCTTCTCCTTTCTTTTGAATAAAATGACTAAACTTAGAACACCAAACAGGAGATGCTGGCAGAGCTGCAGTGTGGTGGACAGTGTTGGTTATGTCAGGAGAAAGTGAAAACAAGGTCCATATCTGAGAAACACTCCCCAAACTGCCTAATCATCCAAAAATGGAAAAGTCTTATGATGTTGTGAAGAACTGACTCCACACCTGGAGCCTTGTGCAGACATTTAGGAAGGAACAAGTTCAGCTCTATATCACTGACGACTCCTCCTATAGGGAGTGGGCAAGGATCTTCTTTCACTTGGAAGGTTATGAAAATGTCACATTTTTTCATTAATTTAAATAATTTCATCAGCAGCATTCCCCAGCCCTGCCATGCTGCTATCTCAGCCTCACCGACAGATGTCTACCAGCTGGTCCAGCTCTGGGCAGCTGCACTCATACAGGTCCCGGCAGCTCACGTGGCTCTGGTTCATGAGCTCCCCCAGCAGCTCCACTGTGTTGTCGGGTGCTTCTTCACAGATCTTCTTAAACTGGAGCACTCGGGCTGCCTCACTGAACACGTGCTTTGCCCGCTGGTAGAGTTTGAAGATGAGCACTTAGGAAGAACAGGGATGGGGAACAAGATTAAAAATAGTGACTGGACAGTCCAGTGCAAAGAAAAATAGCTCATAAGGACTTCCAATCTGTCTTCATTATTAATACCTTAGACTTTCAATGGATCTCTCTTTCACTGAAAGAATTCTTTACAGTCTAAATTTGTCTCTGTTTAAGTCCAGCTCTAACACTGTATGATTCTATGAGGAACCTCTTCCAAGCCTTCCCCCCACATTGTTATGTCTTGTAAAGAGGATGCTAACTGTGACTGTTACCTTCTGTTTGCAACCTCAGTTCTACTCCCTGCTCATCCCCATCCCAATACCTGACCCAGGAGACTGAACTGAATGAAGTACACCAACGGGTTCCCTCACCATCTAGACTGGAGAAAGGAAGCAGATCAGCAAAAGCCACCTAGAGAAAGCTCTGTGCCTCCTTGAGGGGTGGCCTTTCAAGGCAGCCTTTTTACACAACTCTCTCTTTCAACCTCTGACTCCAGGTTCCTCTCCCCTAGACTATTACTACTTTTTCAGAAACACTTTTACGAACCAATAGACTCTATTAAAAGTCCTAGGCCACATTTTTTCCCTCCACAGCACTGTCTTCCTAACTCTTGGTGATGGATAAAAAGGCAGCAAAGGCTAGAGGAAGTAAATAGCCATTCTTAGGATCTGTGTAAAAGTTTAGTAATTATAAGTGTGGGGCTAACTTTCCTATAAATTAATAAAGAATTAAGTTTTCTTTCCAAGTTTCTCAATTGAGTCATATTAGATATATTAAACTTACAATTGACAATTTGCATCAATGAAATGACACAAATTTGTGTGAATTTTCCAATTCTCTTTCAATGAGGATATAAATTCTGTCACCAGATTTGTTTTTTTACAGTGTGTTTTCTAATCATCTTTCCCTTCTATTCCCACTGCCATTACCCAAATTTACACTTTTTAATGAGATTTTATTTATTTATTTTTCAAGGGAGGGGAAGGGACAGAGAAAGAGAGGGAAAGAAACATCAGTTGCTTGCTTCTTGCACACCCCCCTACTGGGGACCTGACTGTAACCCAGGCATGTGCCCTGACTGGGAATCAAACTGGCAACCCTTTGGTTTGCAGGTCAACACTCAATCCACTGAGCCATACCAGCTGGGGCCAAATTTACACTTTTATTCCCTTTCCCACTTAAACCATTTTATTCCTGTCAATCTCTTCTCCTTGCAACTTCCCTTGAGGTCAACCCTGTCAGACTGAGCTCCTAACACACATCCTTGCTCATGTCCCTGCCCCAAACCTTTACTGCTTCCCCAGCTGTACCATAATCCAAATTCCTGTACTCATCATGCTCAGTTCCAATCGGAAGTCTTCCCTTCAGCCAAACTCACCTACACATAGCTACCCAAACATTCCTTGCTTCTGGGCATACTCATTAGTCCACACAAAAAATAGTTTTTGGTCCCTCTCTCCCTGTCAAAATTTCACCTCTTTCTGACGGTTCAGTTTACATTTTGTTTGTCCCATGAAGCGATGATGGGCCCAAATGGTAACAATCAGTTGCCGGCCATGGCACTCATTTGGGTGCTTATCATATACCCCCCACAGTAATTGTTTCTCCTAGTTCTGCCAAGTTCACCAACTGCTGAAGACAGAAACTTGGTCTTCTGGGACCATGCATTCCACCACTATGGCCTTTCGCCTCACAGCACCTTCCACAGTGCCTTACACAGTGGTACTCCAATGGGTGTCTACTGTTGATAAGGATATGATTAGGACTTGATTTTTAACTGCAGTTTAAAATTAAGACAGCTCCATATAGTCATTGTTTTTTAAAAAAATAAGGGTTAGTAATCAACATCTTACTAGTGCTAAGAAAACGGGACAGCAAGATGCCCTTTGGTATTGAATCTGCAACTGCTGATACCACATATGGAGGAAAAATAACAAAAAAAGAGAACTTACACCCTGGCTGGTGTGGCTCAGTGGACTGAGCACCAGCCTGTGAACCAAAGGGTCACTGGTTCCATTCCCAGTCAGGGCACATGCCTGGGTTGCAGGCCAGGTCCCCAGTGGCGGGGCACGTGAGAGGCAACCACACATGGATATTTCTCTCCCTCCTTTCTCCTCTGTCTAAAAATAAATAAATAAAAATCTAAAAAAAAGAGTTGTTTAAAAAGAAAACTTACAAGTTAAATGTAGTTGAGAATAGAAACACATCAACATGTTTTGTTCCTCAGTAGACAGGTCATGTGAATCAGCCCACACAGCAGTGTGAATTTATCTTCATCAATAAGTTCAATGGAAATGGGAATATTTAAGATCTGGGTATCAAAATATCCCAAGGTAAAAAAGTCTTACCAATGCCCAATACTGGCCTATACCATTATTTCATGGAAAAGCACAGGTATATTTAGCAATAATTCCTCAAAATCTCTGAATACAGAAAGAAAAAGGGGAGGTATTGATTGGCATGTAGGTGCCTAAGACAGTGCCAATAAATTTATGTATGTTAATATAATCCAGGTTGTAAGATATACATTTTAAAAGGCAGGAAAATAACTTTGGTGATTATAAGATTTTTTTTCTTTTCAAATAAAATTAAAACACACTCACAGACACAGAGAGAGTGGACTGGTGGTTTCCAGAGGGGAGGGGATTGGGAGCCTGGGTGAAAAAGGTGAAGGGACTGAGAAGTACAGACTGGTAGTTACAGAACAGTCCCAAGGATGTAAAGTACAGTGGAGGGAAAATAGTCAATAGCATTGTGATAACTGTGTATGGTGTCAGCTGGGTACTGGAAATACCATGGGGAATTGCTTTGTAGAGTACCGTATTTTTCAGGATATAAGATGCACCCCCTCCCCGCCAAATTTGGGAGGAATAATGGTTGTTAATGCTGCTGTTGAGTTCTGTTTA
This sequence comes from Anoura caudifer, assembly GCA_004027475.1. NCBI lineage: Eukaryota > Metazoa > Chordata > Mammalia > Chiroptera > Phyllostomidae > Anoura > Anoura caudifer. The sequence goes on from PVKU01007375.1 coordinate 72,131, forward strand.
CATTTATATTGGTGAAATATTATGTTATTATGTTATTAAATATTTTACTACGCTTTTTGCTTCAAAATTTTTTTCCCTATTTTCCTCCTCTAAAACCTAGGTGCATCTTATGGTCTGAAAAATACGGTATGTGACTGTCTCTAACCAGTATGCTGTACACCTGAAACCATTACAAAGTAATATTAAAAGTTTAAAAAAAGATTGTTCTTTTAAACTGAAGTTTAAAATACTGTCTGTGTTCACTGCAGCAGTGTTTACAATGGCCATCACATGGAAGCAGCCAAAGTGTTCATCAGTAGATGAACGGAAACAGAAGAAACTGGTGTGTGTGTGCGCACATGTGTGTGCATTGGAACATTACTCAGCCGTAAAAAAGAATGAAATCTTGCCATTTGCAACAACATGGATAGACCTAGAGGGTATAATGCTAAGTGAAATAAGTCATAGAAAGACAAGTACTGTATCATTTCACTCATATGTGGAATCTAAAAACCTAAACAAACAAACTAACAAACAAACTCATAGACACAGAAAAACTGATAGTTGTCAGAGGGTTGGGTTGGGGGGCGGGGGGATGAGTAAAAAGATAATGAGCATTAAGAGGTACAAACTCATAAATAAGTCCTGGGGGCATAAAGTACACCATAGGGAATATAGTCAATAATATCACAGTAACTGTGTATAATGACAAATACTGGACTTTTCATGGTGATCACTTTGTAAATTAAGTAAATGTCAAAGCTCACAAAGTCCTACACCTGAAACTAATATAATATTGTGAGTCAGCTGTAATTAAAAAGAGCTCAACATTCGAGAAGGAAGAAAATATACTAGCTTTGGATTCCACATGTTTCACTTTCACTTTTGAACTACTTCACCTCCCATAACCAAAGGCCAAGTTACACACCCGAGCATGGAGGTGGGGGTGAGGGTGGGGGTAAGAGGAGATTAACAGTTTGTTTTTATTGTAATGTCCCATTAATGAACAAATGATCCTGTTTCCAGGTCCACTGCCACATACAACCTCAGCACAAAAGACACAATAAAGCAACATCCCCTACTGCCCTAAAAGAGTGCTATTTAGCTGACAAATCATCATACCATGGTCTGACTTGCAAAGATTTTATTTAAAACTTTGTATTATAAAAATTTTCAAATATACATGATGGTAGGGAAAATATTATAGTAAACCCCAAGAGTCTATGACCTAAACTGAACAATTAACATTTTGCCATGCTTGATTCAATTGATATTTTGCTGTCAAGTGTTTTAAAATAAATTATAGATGTGACATTTCCTTGCTATATAGTTGAGTATGCATGTCTATAAAATAAGGATATTTTCTTATCTAGCCCCCTATCATTATCACATCTAACAAAACTACAAATTATTCCTTAATGTTGTCTCATATTCAGTCCATATTTGAATTTCCCAGTTGCCATTTAAATGTCAGTTGATTTATACCACAATCTAAACAAAGTCTACACATTATATTCCCTTATGTCTATTAAGTCTCTTTTAATCAAGAGTTTTGATTCTCTATATTTTTCATGGTCATATACTTATACTATAAGAACATTTTAGGGCCATATCCTGTAATAAAAATCAACATAGCCCATTAGGGAGAGTATGCTTTGCTTTGGTTTTCCTTTAGGATTAAATATTTTCCCTTAGGATTAAATATTCTAAAGTAGAAAAATGCCCAGATATTTTTTTACATTAAACCTTAGAAGTGGCATCTTGATATGCAACAAGAAACATTCAGAACGCACCAAGCAGATTATCAGAACCTCACAAATCTGGCACCTTCTGTGGCTGTTGTCAATTGCAGGGGATTTCACAGCAAGACTTCTGAACCAGAATGTCTAATGAGGACCCTTGCTGGGCGTTCTAAAGGTGCATGAGAGATCACCATGGCTTACGCCCCTGAACGGTAGTAGCTCAGACAACAGGGGAAAGGGCAGGAAGGGCATCTGTTTTCAATTGTGATACAAAAATCTCACTAAGGGCTACAACAGATTTGGAGACCACCCTGTGGGAGGAAAGCAGTACTGTGTTGGCTGCACATCACAAATGCTTTCTGAATCCAGGGTCTGGCTCGTCATGTGCTGGCAACTCATCAGGTCTCTGTTGTGCAGATACCAAAAACCCAAGAAAATCTAAAACTGTCCATAACAGCTTTCTTCCCTGGCCCATCAACTTTAAAACATATGCTCCATCTGTATATAAACACTTACAATCCTTGAGAGTAATTATTATATTAAAAAATGAAGGAAGTTTTTTTTACTATCTTCATTCATACGTGATTTCTTCCAAGGCAAGTTCAATATAAGAATACATTGTAAGAATACCAGGTGCCATTTTCCTAAAATACTACCAGTGTTCTAGCCTATCCATGGGATATCTGAGGCTTCAAAGCAGGACACATCACATAGACTTTAGAACATTGAGTCTCCAATGTGAATCTTAGGTAACTACTGATTCTAACCTTGAAATCATAATACAGATTCTGAGATCTAAATGACTGTGGCCATATACATTTAAACTTTAAATGCTGTTGAATAAATTCACTTGTGTAATAATGCTATTTGCTAGCTCTGAACTTTCCTCACCTCTGACTTCCTCGCTGTGCCTCCATACAGCCCTCGGGCTCCTGCAGTGGGCCCATGACAGCCGTTGTTTTGCAGCCCTGGAATGCTCTTCCCCCCACCCCGACCTGACATGGCTGGCCCCTGCTTGTCATTCAAGTCTCAGATGTCACAGCTTGAAGGAGACCTTCCCTCAACTCCAATCTCAAGTAACTCCCTCACTTACACTTTCTTCTCATCCTATTTTATTCTCCCAGCACTTATCATTGTCCAATTTTCTCTTGGGTTCATTTGGCCATTGGCTTGTGGTTCTCTCTCACCACTGGAAAGTAAGCATTGGGAGATCAAGGAACTTGTCTAATTTCTTCACTATTGTATCTTCAGCACACAGGTGGGACTCAATAAATATTTACTGAATGAATAGTTCAGTTCCTTGACTTTGTAGCAAAACTGTGCCAAATCTTGTCTAAATGAACAGCTCTGGGACAAATGCAATAGGGCAAATGAAGAAGACTTACTATTTTGGCAAGTTATGCTTGCTAGCACCTTCACCAAAAAAATTGGGAATAGTTTGCTAAAAGAAGTTTTGAAGACAGTTAGTAAATTCCAAGTGTCTAAAATGTACCTAATATCCATCATCACAGATGACAGAATTGTTTATACTGTATTTTGCTTCACAGATGTGGGAGAAAAGAGATTTCTAAAACAAACAAAATATGTTTCAAATAAAAAAGAAGGAACAAAAAATAGATAATCATAACCAGTTAAAATATTTTTTCCTTTATAGACAATCTTTGTAATAAAAAGTGCCTACTCACTAGCTTATGATCAGAACCCCTCTCTAGTCAATGCATCTAAACTAGGACATAAAGAATTGATTATTTTGTTGTGTCTTTGGTGGGAAAGAATGAGAAAGAGCCTGTGGCTGGCTCCATTTTCCCCATAAAAGCTGAAAGCAGCAGATCAACAGTAGATGGAGGACATGTCACTGACTTGATTTTGAATTCTGCACTCAAGAGCCGGTAGCCTCCTGATTATTACCTCATGTTTTACTAAGAGTGATGCCAAAAGTGCGTGTAAGGTAGTCATCTAGGGACATTCAGCCATTAGCTTTTACTGAGCAACTGCCATGTGTCCCAGACCACGCTCAAAGAAACAAGGAAGACGCATGAATAGAAGCCCCTGCTTTGAGGCACTTGCAACTCAGTTAAACAGATAAGACAAACTATGAGACCACTGGACAGTGATCAAATGCAACAGATACGCAAGTGCTGGAAATGCTGAAGGCGTGTTAGGAAGACAGGTTTGGTATGGGAAGAACAGTAGTGAGAAGTGTCATGGGAGATGGGCCCGAGCCACAGAGCTTCCCTGCTGCAAAGGCAGGATGGGGGAAGGCCCGGGCTGGGAACCAGCATAGTGTGTTTATGGGCCTGAAGAGAGCACACTGACCAGAACCTGGGGCAGCCTTTCAAGCATGTTGTCCTCACATCTGAGGTTTTAACATCCCCTGAAACACACACAACACAGAGGTTGAAAACTGACAACCTGTGATCCATATCTAGCCACAGAGATGCTTTCTTGCCCTGCATACTGTTTGCTGCATGCTACATAAGAATTTGGATTTCTGCTTTCCCTTAAAAAACTGAAAGTCCTGGCAGGATTGAAGCCCTGCACGGCAGTGGTTAGCTGGAGCTTAGGAGCAGCTACCCCTCACACGAGGCACACACACTCATTTCCACAGTTTCCACCAGCCTGATGCTCAGCCAGCCTCTCTAGTTTACATGTTGCCTGGTCCCTGTAGGCCTCTGTGTATGGACTCTTGTTCCATACAACTCTGTAGAACAGGAATTGTTGGCTAGAGAGACAAGAGTGGGCAAACAGAGTAGGTTATCACACCACAATGAACCCCTGTTACTGTTACCAAGAAATGTCACCTCCCTTTGGTGCATTGATAGCTCTGTATCAAACGAAGGTCTATCTTCTTGTAACCCCTTTAGTCTTTGCTCTGTTCCTCAGCTATATGTAAACACAGGACAGCCCTGGAGCGATCTGAAGAGAACTCTCTGGTCTTATGTTTTTTACATAAAGATGAGGATCCATTATGTGACAGTTTTAATACTGATGGAAAAACATTGAGTAAGATAAGTTCTCCACTCTCAAGAAGTAATGGTCTAACAAAAGGCAAGTATTGTCAAGGACGCAGAGAAATGGAAGCCTTTGTACACTGTTGGTGGCAACTGTTGATTGGTACAGCCACTACATGGAAACCAGTATGGAGGAGCCTCAAAATAAATAAATAAAACTACCATATGATCCAGAAGTCTCACTTCTGAGTATAGTATAACCAAAAAAATGGAAATCAGGACCTCAAAGAGATATTAGCACTCCCATGTCCATTGTAGTGTTATTCACAATAACCACGATATGGAAGCAGCCCAAATGTCCACTGGCAGATGAATGAAGAAAGAAAATGTAGTGCCCAAGTGATGACATCCCCTGTCTTCACCTGAAAGAAAAGAGGCCATCTTCTACCTATTACTCATAAACTGAGCACTTCATTTAACTATTTTATCTATTTTGGTTGCGTTATGTCTAAAAGTATACAATTCAAAAAGACATCTCAGATCCAAACCTGCAACTTACTAGTTGTTTGATCTTAAGCAAGCTTTTTGAACTTTTAAAGTTTCACTTTATTCAATCAAGATTGGAAAACATTTTTAAGAAAATGCAGTATATACATACAATGAAGCATTATCCAGTCTTAAAAATGAAGGAAATTCTGCAATAGGTAACAACATGGATGGACCTTGGGGGCATGACACTAAGTGAAATAAGCCAGACACAGAAAGACAAGTACTTGTGATTCTGTTTGCATGAGATAGCTGAAATAGTCAAATTCATAAACTCAAAGGCTGGAATGTTGGTTAGCAGGGGCTGGGGGAGGGAGAAATGGGGAGTTATTAATCAACAAGCATGATGTTTTAGTCAAGTAAGATGAGGAAGCTCCACAGATCTGCTGTGCACCACTGCGCCTGTGTCCAACAATACTGTGCTGGACATTTAAAAGTGATTAGGAGGATAGATCTCATATTAAGAGTTTTACCACAATAAAAACTAACATAAAAGTTTAGAACAATTGAAGTAATTATCTGCTAGACAGATTGTTAAATAAGAACAATGAAGGGCAACAGATGCCAAGACAGTTCCTCACAGCTAAAGTGGAGGCACACAGACAAACACCTCATGATGTCTCTTATAACTGGAATCTAATGAATAAAATAAACTAACAAGCAAAGTGGAACCAGAGGCACAGAAACAAGGAACAGACTGACAGCTATAAGGGGTGAGTGGGAGGAGGCTGGTGAAGGGATTCGACAAAGAACTTATATGCATCACCCATGGACATGAACAACGGAGTGGGGATTAACTATGGGACGTGGGGAGGGAAATCGGGACAACTGTAATAGCATAAACAATAAAAAAAGACAAAAAGAAAAGAAAATTCTCTCTAAAAAAGAAAAAACAAAGTAGAGGCACAAAGTCAAGAAGGTGTCCTGAGCTGGGTTAACCTGAAAACAGAGCCTCAAAGACTTCGGTGCAGGCAGCAGAAATCCAGGAAGCTGGAGCAAAAAAGGAAGGGCAGTGAGGCAGGAGAGGAGAAAAGGCAGTAAAGCATGCTTACTGAGCAGCTTGCCACTGTGGACCACCAGGCCCTGTTGCTCAGGTGTCTCTGTGAAGAACCATACAGAAGGTGCCCCGGAACTGGCCTGCCCAAGGAGGAACACTTATCCATGGCATTCTCATTGTTTGGGTGTTGTCTCCAGAAGGGTTAACTTCTCCACAAAGATGTGCCTGAGCAGTGACTTTGGAAAATGCCCTAAGAAAACAAAGAAGACATCACACCAGCTGCTAGTTTGATGTGGACTTCTGGCAATGCTCAATCAGGTGGGCAGAGGGGGTGGGGCACCAGCTGATTCTTAAAAGATGAGTAGGTGTCCAGCAAACCCATCAAAATGTTGGATGAGGTGCAAGGAAAAGGATTAGAAACTTAAGGCAGAAGGAACATCATGAGCAAAGACATGAAGATTAAAAACCATGAGATGCTCTTAGAAAATCCATAGTACCCGCATGTGACTAGAGCAAGAAATGAAGATGAAGAACAGAAGTAAAAGGAAACACAGTGAAAGAGAAAATTGAAGTGGTAGGCAGAGGCCAGACCATGAGGGCATTGAAGGAAGGTGTTTAAGTTATAGATAAGTGGTTCTTGGCCTTTTTCGGGTTATAAAAACCCCATAGGGTTATTTGACTTTTGAAAGTCAAATAAAATAGAAATTTTACACAGACATCCCAAATCCTAAACTGCAACTTACTAGTTGTTTAATATTAAGCAATTTTTTTAAGCTTTTAAAGCTTCAGTTTCTTCAACCAAGATTGAAAAAAATGGACCCTCTCCCCCATCTGAATGCACAAATGTCCAAAATTCTACAAATAGTACAACATAATACATAGATTCCATAAAGTTATCTTTGAATCCAGGTTAAAAATTCCAGCTAGATATAAGAAACCATTACAGCAATGATGTCAGTCAGGATTCTTGTTTGTAAACAACAGAAATCTACTCAAGCTAACTTAATCAAAAAGGAATTTATTATAAAGACATTAGGAAGCTCAGAATCTATTAGGATTACATATTCCTATTCTCTATTAGAATGTGGGAAAATCAAGCAGCAAGGGGTCAGAAGCCAAAGGAAGCAGGCAGTGAAGAACATGGCCAAAGTCTGTCCACAAATCTAGCAATGGCACTGAACTCTACTGTCAGCAAACCCTGTGCCTGTTACACTCAAAGCCCCAGACATAGAATGTGCTAGAACACCAGGACAACCATAGGAGCCATGCCCAACCCCCGGTGACAGGTGACCTGTGAGAGGCAAACCCCACCCCTCAGCTTCCACCGTAGGAGGCCAGACCCTCCCTCTCACCAATGGGCACACAGCAAGCGATTTCCTTGGGGAACAGGCCTGGATGCCAGGTAGCTAACTGTACAGCACCTGCCCCCAGCAGCAATGAAACACCATGATACCATTTAGCATTTAAGTCTTCTCCTCCCCTTACGTGACTGAATTTCAAGACTCCTTCACTGATGATTCCTCTGAACACACATCAGTCTGTGTATGCCCTTCTTAAAGGATGGTTCCCCAGTCCATTCTCAGAGTCAGTCTGAGGAGTGCAAGGTAGAGCTGGACCTTCATCTCCCTCATTCTCAACACAGTTTCTTCAAGCAGCTTCATATCACCAAGCTATAGAAAGGTTGTGTGTAGATGGAAGAATGCAGAACGTGGTTTTCACTAACAAGCTTAAAACTAGTCAATATTTTGGGAGTCTGACTTAACTTGGATAAAGACTTCATCTCAGGATGATTAATAAAAAACTAAATAAATAAATAAATATGCCAATCTGAAAGAATTGGGAATCTTTATCAGGTAAGTTTATAATTAATCTCCTGAGACGCTCATACCCCTAAATACTTTCCCACTGTTTAGGTGAGGGGCTAAAAGTAGTTATGGCTTAGCTGTCTTTGCCCAATCCTGTAACTACATGTCGCTGGCCAATTTCTCTCAAACAGAAAACTCCACTGGGCTAAAGCAGCAGTTGGTTTCTAAGAACAGCAATCCAGAGGTAGATAGGAAAATCACTTCAGAGTCCACTCCCCAGCCCTCTGTCTTCCTACACTGCAAAGTCAGAATAAGCCCCTGCTCTGATACGTGGAATCTTCGGGTGATTTAAACAGTAGAATGGAAAAACACTATACAATGCTCACTGAAGTTGGACTATGGTTTCAAGTTTATTTTTCTAGTAATAATATTTTTCATAAACATGAAGTTTCTGAAATGGTCAAACCCATGAAAAATAAACTACTGTTTTCAGCCACACTAATATCCCATTCCCATGCTACAAAGACTAAATTAAATTAGCATTTTACATTTAAGAGGGAAGAAATCTTTAACTGCTTTTAAATGCAAAACCACTCATGAAAAATATATATGTGCACTTTCCTCACAAACCACATTACACCATGGAAAACTACATTCCAAGATGCATTTGTGAATATTTTCAAATCAACAGCCTAACGCCATCTTGTCTATGGAGAGCAATGGTCCCCCAGAGGGTCAGAGCTTCTCCTTTTCAGATTTCCAGAAGCAGCAAGAGCTGGTGCCACCTGTGTCCTAACAAAGTCTACTCCCCGGACCTTGGAACCTTTGTCTAACTCTGCGGTAGTCACCCTCACCTGCATTTACACTCCAGCAGTACACTAAGCTCCTGTTAACTCCGGGGTCATTCGAATGCCAACACAGAGCCTATCACTACCTTACTTTTCATTCTATACACTGCCTTTCTGGTTCAAATTCTTATCACTCCATGTCTGAACAATTGTACTACCTTCTAACTGGTCTCCCTCTCACCTCTAACCAACCTGTATACAGCTGCCATAATAAAGGTCCCAAATCACCATTTTGATTGGGGAATTCCCAGTATTTGATTGCAAACACTGGCAAATTTTTCACTGACCAATAAATGAAGGTCCAGTCCTCTGAATGTGCTTAACCCTTTCCTACCTCTTTCAGTGTGTTTGTGCCACCCCTGCCGGCAGACTCCCTACTCTGTCACTGGCTGTCCAAGAGGGCAGGCCCAGCACTGGTATCCTGCCCAGACTCATTCTGCAATCCCAAATCTCTTCCAATGTCAGCCCAAATGCCACCTCTTCCATGAAGCTCTCTGAGAACATTCCAGTCTATTGTGTGTTCCCTCCTAATTATAATTATCACACTGCTTTAGGAAGGCAAAGACTATGCTATCTTCATCTTTATAGCCCCCTGAAGACCTAACAGAATGTCTTGACTATAGCAGGTTGTCAATAAATGTCACCTTCTCACTCCCACCCCCTCAGCACGGAAAGAATAGGAAGCTGCCTCCTGGATGAACCACATTTTTATGTTTCCCTCTGTTTCTTGAGGAAACTACTTTCCCATTAACTTTCCAGAACTTCTCTAAAACTTTGTCCTTGGAAAAAGTAAAAGGAGCAGATGACCTTAAGTCATTTGAAAGGGGCCTGGGCAGTTGGGCAGGAGTCTCAGTCAATGCAGAGATGGATGAAGGGCTGCGGAAAACAGCCATCCCACTTGCCCAGAGCTGGCCCAGCCCAGTATCTTAACATAAGAGGGAATGAGTTCCTGTCTTTGCTTTCTCCTATTCATTGAATTGGGTAGAGGGGACTGGAGTGAAAGGGAATGAAAAGGATGAAGAGGCAAAAGAAAAATCAGTGTTATCTAAGAAATAAGTCATCTATTTCTATCAGAACACATTGGCAGTACTTTAAAGTTGCCTTCCCACAAAATGGTGACTAAATCAGGGGAAGGATTATGCCTCCCTTACATTCATGCCCAGTCGCTAACACAGCATTTGAATTGTTGCCCTCGATCGAGTATTGTTGAATAAAGAAATAAAAATTTACTTTTATTTACTTATCTTACACATTAATTTGCCAGTATGTTCAGAAAGTACTAGCTTGTCAAATTACAGGAATAGTTGAAGCAAATGAGAAGCTCTGTTATCTGCTATGCCAAAAGACCCAACTAGATGACACAGGCCATTGCCCAGAGTCTGCTTTGGGAAGGTCTGCGCTGGGCAGACCAGGAAGGTGGCCTGGGTGCCGAACAAGAGGGGACCGGGAGCAAGGGAGCTCGGACTCACGTGCTAAACATGGCCCTCCTCTTCATTTTCTCATGGCAAGAACTGAAGACAGTAGCCCTATACTACACCTGGTCTTTCCAAAATGTGGCGTATTACTAAGGAAGATAAAAATGTTTCACTTTCATAAACATCTAATGAGATGTCACTATTCTCAAGCTGTTTACACCGGAACTGTTGATACTCTGAGAAGATCAGTGAGGGTGCTGCTGTCTCACAGAAGCCCATGATTCCAAAAGTGTCCAAGCAGCTCTCCAGGGACCAGGGTGGAAAGTGAAATCACATGGGGGCGAATTTGTTCATGGTTTCTCTGTGTTTGCGTTAAAGTACTTCTCCATAAACAAGCAGTGTGTACACATCAGATTCTCCCCGTTATCACATTTAGTTCCCCTTTTTTTGTCCATATGACTCTTTCCCTTTTGATTTTCATCTCTTTCCCTTTTCCCCTTTAAAAGTAGAATACATTCATTTCTATGAAGCATATATCTTGTTATTTCTTGCTCTAATCAAGTGGAATTTTATATTCCTTGCTCTTGGAGCACTTTATAGTTTCTCATTAAAAGACTAAATTATATTGCTTTCCTATGCAGGTGGTCTCTGGTCTTTTTTGCTGTTTCATCCATAGCCCTGAACCAAAAACGACTTCCCAACATGGGAGGTCCTAACGGACTGAGGGTGTTCGTCCTTGTGGTCTCTCTCTCCCCACCCCCTCCTGAAAACAAGACAAGGAATCATTTTCCTACAACTTTTTTTTTTCAAACCATGCAATGTTTCTTCTCTGAATGTGGAGTGGTGCCTTCTCATGTCTTCCTCTGGGAACCTCCAGCATGAGTAATGGTCAACTGAGACCTCACGGAGTTAAAGCTGTGCATGTCATACAGATACAGTGGATGGTGATTTTCATTGTCATTACTATGAGTACTTGGAATTAACCTACTGAAAGTCTCAAGATCCATGCTTAGTTCCTCATCTCTCCTAACTCACGTGGAGGCAAACTGAAAAGAAACTCATGTTGGTAATAACGTGTACAGTTTCTAATTTAGATGTTCTTATTAGGAAACTTGATTCCACTTGAAGCTAGGTACTTTGAAAAAAGGACTAAGGCATAGAAAGTGAACAACTGAGATTGAACAGAAGGAAATGTTTTCCTGGCCCATGCCCAAGAATCTGGAATGATAGTCTCCTGAAAAGACATTGTGTGTGCAAATCAGGGAAGGAAATGAGAAGCTACCAAGACTACTAATAAGGCTTGCCAAAGTGCAGATAAAACGCCAGTATTAGGGAAATGTGCAACATAAAAAGAGGTCACAGTATGTCTAATTCTCCAGTGAAAATGACTTAGTATTTGCTTAAGAACAATATTCGTTGTCCCAGATGTCTGGAAAAAAATGTCCACTTCATATTTTTATGCAAGAAATTAAGTTGGTTCTCACTAGCATCACCAAGATTTGATGTGATGAGACTCATAGCCACATAGCCACAAAGCACAGGGAAGTGTGGTTGTCATTACAGCAGTTTCCAAATGTCCCAGTTCTTATACATGTTAAGACAGATTGCACTTCCCCACCTGCTTTGCAGTTCATCACATCCATAGGACTGGCCTGGGCCATTGAAATGAGAATAGGAGTGATGGTTTCATTCTGGTCGATGTTAACAGCCAGTGAACAATTCGCAACATTCCCTTCCTCTGGCTCCAGTAATTAAGGACAAAAAATGGGGTCCCCTGAGCCTAGGTCACGGAGTGTCTCAGATGAACAGACCCATTTACTGACTTGTGTTGGACATACAGAGTAGGCAAGATATAAACTTTGTTGGGTCAAGCCACTGCAACTTTGAAACTGTTACTGAAGCACAATTAGCTGGAACATACCAATATAGGAAATAACCACTTTGACCCAAAAATAATAAAAATTACAAAACAGATTTAAAAAGAGGCTTTTGTATACAAAGTTAATTACTTACACAGAAACCTAAAAATATACAAACAAAAGCAAAAGTAGCAATAACACACACACACACAAAAATAGGAATGGCAAGATTGTGGCCTCTTAGGCAGATGAAGACTATAGAAGGTGTTTTCCTATCCAAACCAGCAAATGTGGCAGCGAGATACAAATGAGATATCAGCTGTCCTCCCATCTGCAGAGCTTCATTTTACTAGCAGAATGTCTAATAAGTTCATGGCTGGCCCTATGATAATTTCATATCTTGGAAGGTAGACATCTATCCATGACAAGTTGAAAAGCAAAGGGAATTACTGAGGAATGTGAAACCATGTATCCTACACTTAAGGAAAAAAATATATTTAAAAGTTTGGAAACTGTCCTTTTCCTTTTCCTTTCCTTTCCTTCCCTCAAGGCAGCCATGAGTGGTAGAGCCAGCAAGTCCAGAATTGAAGGGGCAGTTGGGGTTGAGTAGGTGGCTGGGAACTACAGGGTCATGGCCAAAGAGGCTGGCAGGGCTGCGGCCAGGGTAATGGTCAGGGCTGAGCAGCCCCAGGGGAAATAAGCAAGTTAAAAATACATGTATAAGGAATATGGGAGGCATATTTTTTTTTCTGCTTCAAAGGCCTCTGCAGGGACACCAGGTACCACTGCAACCTATGTACATTGCCACTGATTGGCTGGCTCACTTCATTAGCATGGAGCTGCAGGCAGGTCCACAGCACCTCCACGTCCCAGTGGCCCTTCCTTCAGCTTCTCTGACTCTTGGGCCAGGTAAATGTTTAGCTTCTCCCGAGGACACCAGAGTCATCAAAGTTGGAGTCCTGGATGGAGGTGGTAAGAGCCTGACTCTCGTTCCAGTTCATCCTCATGAACTCCAGCTTGTGCTCACGCTCCCCAATTTATAAGTCCATCTTTCCCTGACTGCCTTTCCCATTGACTGCAGGTTCCAGCACCAGCTGCAAAGATACAGCCTTGTGTAGTCTCTTTAAACAACTGCATGGGGTCAAATAGAGATAATAAATTCCATTCTCTGGTAGGACACTGTCAATCCAGCCCTGATCAAGTGGTCAAGACTGTAGAGGAAGGGCTCTGGGGCCAGAATGTGTGGGTTTGAATCAAACTCTGCTGCTTTTAGCTATGAGACCTTGGGCAAGTTGCTTAATTGTTCCATGCCGAGTTTCCTCCTCTGTAAAATAGCAAAATATTGGAACCTACCTTATGGGATGTCCTTTGCAATAAAACTGTGTGAAGCCAGTTTTTATTCCTCAATTAAATCCATATAACCTGAGGTATATTATATTCACATAGATTTAAAATGTTTCAAGGAAAAGACTATCGTCAACAACATTGAGATGCAAGATAGAATGTTCTGTTGGCTGTAAAGCCTTGGTATTCCTTGTTTACAGATTGAAAAGGGACTATTCAGCATTAGTAATTAACAATTATGTTAAAGAATACAAACTAATCTGTATGAAAATGACCAAATACATTTGCCTTTCTTTCAACAGAATTTCAAACAAACATACAGAAATACCACCTACAAAAAATTCTTTATTCCCTAGGAGCTGTCTAATTTGGGAGTCTGACTGTTATATCTTAACAGTGTGAGGAGATTAGGAGGGTGCCTGAGTGTCGGGAGGAGTGGTGAATGCATCAATATCTGAATGTGCATCCTCAAGTCTTTATGGCACAGTTTACTGCCTTGAAAAGACTATTTCATGGGGTCTCTAAACATGAGAGCCATATTAATAAACAAATATAGCAAATATTTTAAAAGTACTTAGAACACTGCTTGGCACATAGTACTCAATGTTAGTGCTTGTTATTATTATTAATGTGCTTGAACAGATTTTATTTAAAGGCTAGCTATAACTACTCTTTAGACTGAATGCTTGGAGTTCTTGAATTGGCCTCCTACCTATTATTTTTCCATATGAAAAGAAGAACATTAATTTAAATCACTTATTTACTTAGCAAACATTTGCTAGGTACTGCAGAAATACCATTTTGTACAGAAATGTACAAAACAAGGACCCCTTTTCAAGGATACAAGTGCTGTGGGAAGATGGTGCCTCACGGATCACATTCAGCTGCTGCAACTCTTTCAGGATTTAGGTCCGAGCATGTCGTTATTAAGTACTGTGAGTGAACTTTATGTGAGGCTGGATACAGTCGCAAGTCATTGGAGTCTATGAGGCTGCTGTTGACAGGAAGGTAGAGGTCCCCCTTCTTCCCTGCAGCAGCTACAATTTCTCTGAAGCTGAAGGCTCAAAAGGATGACCTTAGAGAGAGGAAAACTCTCTTCTCTGAGAAAGAGGATCAGAGTGTCTGCCAGAGGTCAAAGTTTAGTCTCATTGGTCTAACTATCCACCATATTCCTCTACTGCCAGACCTCCCCAAATCACATTAATTCAAGACACTTGGGGAGCTCAAGGGTTTGAAGGTACAGAGTATGAAGAGATGGTCAAGCTCAAAGGTTCGTTCCAGGCCTGAGTCAGTCCAAGATGGTCAAGTGTGTTTAAGACTACAGCAGGGATCAATTCCTCATCAAAATGTACCTTCAGAATTTGTTTCATTATAGCTCTTTTAAAACTCTCACACAAGTGGATAAAAACTCCAGGATTCTGACTTCTGGCTAAGATGGAGGCATAGGCAGACACACTGTGCCTCCTCTCACAACCAAAATTAAGGACAACAGAGATTTAGAAACAAGAAAACAACCAGAACTCATAGAAAATTGAACTGTTCAGAAGTCCAACAACCATTCCTCCAGACCAGTAAGAGGGGTGGAGTCTCGGCAGGAAAAAGTAGAGGTGTGGACCAGGCACGCAGGCAGCAGAGGCTGGCAGACCCCAGGCACGGGGTGGCAGCTGCGCAGACCCAGTGAGGCCGCACAAGGCGGCTGGCTGACCGGGTGGTCCCACATTCATGTGCAAATAATCCAAGCAAAGGGGAAGGGGTGGAAGGGACTGGAATCGGAGAGTGAGCAGAGCAACCACCATTGTTTCCTCTCAGACCCCGCCCCCACATACAGCGTCAATACCCAGTAACTGGGCTGCCCCGCCCTGGGAAACACATAAGGCTCCACCCCTCACTACGTAACAGCTGGGATGAGACAAAAAAACAAAAACAAAAACAAAAAAAAACCCCACAGAAATAAAAATGGCTGAAACCGGAGAACAAATCAAAGCCCCAGAGCCAATTCATCTATGCGACCAAGAGATTGCCAACCTATCAGATGCACAATTCAAAGGCCTGGTGATCAGGATGCTCACAGAATTGGTTGATTTTGCTCACAAATTAAATGAAAAAATGAAGGCTACAATAAGTGAAATGAAGAAAAATGCATGGGAACCAACAGAGATGGGAGGAAAACTGGTACTCAAATCAATGGAGTGGACCAGAAGGAAGAAAGAAACAACCAAACAGAACACAAGGAAGAAACAAGAATTCAAAAAAAAAATGAGGAGAGGCTTAGGAATCTCCAGGACATCTTTAAACGTCCCAACATCCAAATTATAGGGGTACCAGAAGAGGAAGAAGAGCAATAAGTGGAAAAGTTATTTGAACAAATAATAAAGGAGAACTTCCCTAATCTGCCAAAGGAAATAGTCTTCCAGGAAGTCCAGGAAGCCCAGAGAGTCCCAAAGAAGTTGGACCCAAGGAGGAACACACCAAGGCACATTATAATTACATTACCCAAGATTCACATGAAGGAGAGAATTCTAGAAGCAGCAAGGGATAAGGGGACAGTCACCTACAAAGGAGTTCCCATCAGACTGTCAGTTGATTTCTCAAAAGAGACCTTACAGGCAGGAAGGAGCTGGAAAGAGGTATTCCAAGTCATGAAAATCAAAGACCTACATCCAAGATTGCTCTATCCAGCAAAGCTGTCATTTAGAATAGAAGGGAAGATAAAGTGCTTCTCAGATAAGGTCAAGTTGAAGGAGTTCATCATCACCAAGCCCTTATCATATGAAATGCTAAAGGAACTTATCTAAGAAAAAGAAGATAAAAAATATGAACAGTAAAAAGACAGCAATCTCACAGGTATTAACAACCAGACCTAAAACAAAAGCCAACTAAGCAAACCACTACAACAGGAGCAGAAACACAGAAATGGA